>PVHY01011301.1:0-48496 GCA_004024945.1 Uropsilus gracilis | reverse complement strand
CCTGATTTCCTCTCGGGGGGGGGGGGGATTTTGATAGAATCCATCCAACAGACAGCAGGATCTGAGTGTGGGGTCTGGATGGGATCTGGCTGGCCACATACCTGCTTTCGTCTCCGTCGGCTCATTTACTGTGATTTGAACCTGCGAGTGGGATATTGTGGGCTGAAAAGGTGCGGTCATAACACGGCGGATGATAAATGTGACCGGTGTTCAAGGGGGGGAGCATTGGCCTAATGTAGTGACCTTCTTATGAAACCATGTCTCTCCCTCATCCCTTCATTGTAACAGTGCTTGCAATCTGAGGGTGTGTGTGGGGGGGCTGTCAGCAGTAAGTTGTTGCCAGGGGGGAGAAGGGGGTGTTGGGGGAACAGAACGAAAGCAGAGAAAATGCATCCTTAGTGAAGTTTCCATTTTTATAGCCGTGAACCATTAGGCTCTCGGTCTGCATTTTATCTTTAGGTTGTTGGTTCTTTTCCAAAAACTCTGGCCTGTTCTTTTTCTTTCCAAGGATAGTTCTGTTTTGGTGTCAGCCTAACCAGATCTGGGGTTATCTTGATGGAGCTCAATGAAAGCATAACCTTCAGGCTATCGGGACACCTTGGCACGGGCATTGTCTCCTAGAGGGCGGAGTGCTGAGTCCCACACAGGTAGCAGGGAGTGGGAACGCTTCTGGAGACTGGCCGGAGGCTTTTTTCTTGTAGGAAGAAAGGATCGCTGCAAGCTCTTCCTGGCACTGCAGTGGCGCCAGCACCGTGTTGTGGCAGATGCTCCCTTCACCATTTCCCCCCTCACCCCTTGAAAATAAAATAAAAAAACTCGCAAGCTGTGGCATTCTTCTCAGGTAGTTCAGTTCTGTAAGGTGACTGGAAAAAAACCTAAGTGACACCGGCATCTCCTTCTACTGAAAGCGTCAGGGACTCGCTGGGAGAAGTCCATGAGCCAGCGAGTAACAGCTGAGACAAAGGCCAGCGCTTTGCAAACATCAGATTTGTAATGGTGCTGGGATAGAGGTATTTTGACAAGTAGTTTTTATGTCAGCAATAATGCAGGGTGTGTGCTGTGTTCCTGCAGGAGGAAAAGCCACGTGATGGGATAATAGGGAGGGTGATAGTGCAATAGAAACAAAGGTGTGGTTTTTTTTTTAATAGAAAAAAATAAATACCTCACACACAGAATTGCACATGGGAAAACAGCTGCCTGCACATGTAAATGCACGTCCAAGAACAAAGATACCAGAGTACAGTTTTACGTCTCACTGGGGTTTTAAATTGTGTACAGTAATAAATCATAATCAAGTGTTCTATTGATGTTTAATTTTCTTTCTTTTTTTTTTTTAAGGTGGAGACTCCCCACCTCCAGATGTCTGCAGTTTAGCTTTGGGTTAGAGGAATCCTGGAGGTCGTGAGGCCAACCTTTGCCCCTCCATTGCCTGAGTCCTTTGTATCATATACATTTAATTTGATAAGGCAGATCTTTATCAAACACTTGATGCACAGAAGGTTCTGTGCTAAGGTGGACTGGAGGGCTTGGAGATGCAAATGAACCACCTTCAGGGAGCTTACAGGGTGGTGGACAAATGAAGACCTGATTTTAATTAGGCTCAGTGGAAGCTGGAGAGAGGAACAAAGAGTGGTATTGGACTTCTGAGCAGGGAACAGGCACTCACTCAGCATCTACTTGAATGCCTCTTTCATCAGGGAGCTCATTACTTTGTAACTGGCTGGACTTGTCAGAGGTGACCTTTTCTTCAGTCATGAAAGTCTTTGGCTGAATCCCTTATAAATGGTTAGAGCTGACCGTGGTTGAGAGGACATTCTGTTTACACTCCTTATTCCTTCTGAGCTGCAGGAATCTGTCTGTACCTTCCAGGTATAGCCCCTGTTGCACTTGAAGTTTGAAACTTTGAAGAATGTTCTGCCTTTCTCTTCCACTTAATCGAGAGGACAGATGGGGGAGAGGGGAGAGTCCGAGCTTATTACAGTGCGGTTTGTATTTTTTTAAAGCAGTGTATGGGTTAGGGTGTGCTCTAGTAACAAACCCCCAGCTAGTTTCATCTCGGTTTCATGCTATATGCCCAGCATGATCAGGCAGTGTCCTTGCTCGTACGTGGTTGCTCAAGGACACAGTAAGAGAGAGACCATCAGGATGTGCTTGGAAGATCATGGTATCCTTGGAGGGGCGCTCTGGAGGGCCCTGCTCCAGCAATGCCATGATCTGACCCAGGGGTGACTCACATTGCCGTGGCAACAACTGGTCGTATGACCCCGTTTAGCCACAATTCAGTATTTCTCATACTGAAAAGGGAGAACTGGAGCGAGATGAGTGACATCCCAGACTTGTGCACATGACGTGACCAGCTGAGGTTGGAGAAGGGCTCCCTCCAGTCTAGTTGAGGGTGCGGAGGCACTGGGTGACCTACCACTGTCGACCAAATGAGTCTTTCTCCAGCCTGTTACCTACTGATAGATTCTTCTTAGTATTTACTAACATAATTGTATCCTGGCCATCAAATAAAAGGGATAATTTTCTCTCTTTTTGCCTGTTTTGAGTAGTTGTTTACTCTGAAGTGATAGACCAGGAGAGATTTCCAAGCCTGGTTGTGGGAAGTTCTGTGCTTAGCGTTATGTAATCGAGAGGTGTTAAGAGACTTTCTCTCTTTCGCCATCTGCCTCTTGTCTAGGACTTCCTGAGTGTGTTTGGAACAGCGCAGTGTAGAGAAAGGTGGCCCTTCTGGGCGGGTTAACCCAGGAGATCTCCACCCCTAGCCAACACCGCAGGGTGACAGATGAGCCCTCGCGGGGGTGGGAATGTGTGGAGTCCCCGTCACCTCTGGTTACCTGGATGCCTAGAAAAAAGCCGAGCAACCTGAAGGACACCCTTTCCGGTCCCAGGACTGATGAAACATCCAAAGATTCTGTGTGGCTTCTCATTTCTGTCAGCAGCCATGTTGACAACAAGGGGGACCAGTTTTAAAGTTCTCTTGGCCTTGTCCTAAAAGCAGCTGGGTGCTGTGCATCAGCAGGCCTTGCACGGACGGGACTGTGGATGGCACAAGGTGTGACTTGGAGAGAGACTTTGCTATGGGGGGTGCTGTTCACCCAAATGCCTTTTGCTCATGTGAGAAATACATGGCTTAGAGAACATTCAGGCTTTGATAAGGACTTTCAGTGTAGGCATGGCTCTTAAACTGGTTTACCTTTTTATATTATTAGTAATAGTATCAAGAATCACCTCATTGAAGTCATTTTTATACAGTTCTCCTTAGACAGGTGACATGGTAAACTGACAGTCCCCAGGTCACAACGATTAGAGGACATTGTTGTTGACCTAGGCATGGGGGGGGGTGGTCACCCTCTGACCAGGTGTGACTCCGAGTGACAAGATAACTGTGCAGATGGCCTCTGAGGGGGGGAGATGAGCAGCTGAGAAGCAGCAGAGTCAATCAGACACAGGCCACCCAAGAGCCAGCTTGGTGCCTGGCGCTAGGCTGAGCCACGAGGCGCAGGTTGAATGAGAAGGAAAACGAAGCCTGAGAATGCTTCCTGAAAAATATTTGGGAAGCTGCAAAGTGTATTTCTGTATTGCGCTTGGCGGCCAGTCTCCCCACTAGACTTTCATAAAGCCGTGGCCATCCAGGTCCAGGTGGAGGACAGTTGTGGGGTGTGTGGCTCCTGGTGCTGCCTGCTGTGTTGGGGAGCCGGAAGGGAGAGGGCGTTGGTTTTCCTGCTCCTTCCCCTGTGGTTTCATAAGCTACACTGCACGCTCCAATCATTGAAGCCACAATTTGGATAAAATAGGTATTTATTTTATGTGTAAGGATTTTCTATTTTGAGCTGACTTAACTGTCACTCTGAGATTGAAGAGGGAGGTCTCACTAGTGCATGCTGGACTTTGCCTTTCCTTCGGGCGGCTCCCCAGGCCTGTGATTTCCTGACTTGGACCTTATGTGGCTACTGAGGCTAATTAGCTTCTCTGCAGACTTGTGGGGGTTCTACCTGTGGTCTGCAGAGAAGTTGGGGTTGAGGAGGAAGAGCTGTCCTATTTGCCCCATAATGTATTACCTCCTACACATACAGAACTCTTGTAAACATCCCGTCTTATTCTGACACTGCCCAGGCTTCTTGGGGTCTCAGGCCTTCATGCAGGGAAGGGGTTGATGAGATGCAGAGGGTCTGAGTTACAATAAAGTGTAGCTACCAAATGTTGCCTTTTGCTCTTGCCCGGCTCCTTCCTACTCACTGTTAGCTTCCAGCCACCAAGGGCATACAACTTCACAGCCTCAGTTCCCATTTACACATCCAGGCATTCTCACTGGGTGGTTTTCTCCCTGAGATGCTGCAAGACCTGATGTGATTTTGGTAAAAGCACTAACTTCCCTGTGGAAATACGGAGCATTCTAATTAATATTATTAGTATTGCTCTACCTCCCTTGCCCAGTTGAACAGCCCTTCCCTACTAACAGCTGTTCTATCTCCCTTCTTTGCTGTTTCCACTGCCACATCCCAGTTGAGAACCTGGTTTCTCCTGGCTATTCGATTGGCCACTCTCATCTCCCAGCTTTCCCAACGCTTCCAACCCATGCTGCAAACACCCTTAGGATGGTCGGCCATTTGAATTGTTCATCTGCTTGCCTAGTAACTTTCAGTTGAGTTCTCTTTTGGGGAGGGATGATGTTCACATTTTTCAGTCTTCAAGTTTTCCCACAGCTTGACCCCGAACTTCTTTTTCAACCTGCCCAATTTTAAAAGTCCGCTTCAGCTGTGATCACTAACCCGCTGTTCCCCCAAATTACTTTGCACAGTCTCATTCACAATTCTGGAGGAGTTGGTGTCCTACAATATTTTCCTATGTGCCACGTTAAAGGTTAAAGGTGTGGCTCAGTTTCTAAATCTTATAGAAAATTCCACTCCATCACTTTAGCCCTCCCTAAACCTCCAAAGTTCTCTGGCAAAATTGCCTCCAGTCGCATTGTATTCAATGTTCTTTCCTCTTTCTGTAAAAGTCACTCCTCGTAGATAGTCTGGTATTATTACCTCAGATTGAAGTGTCTTTTTTTTTTTTTTCGATTATTTATTTTGTTCTTTAGATCACAACCTCTGTAAGTGGTTTTTGGGATGCCTCCCCCTCCCTCCGGTACCCCTTCCATTCTCTCAAACCCCACTCTTTGTTGTTTACTAGTTGTGCTAAGTCCATTATTTCTTCATTGCAAACAACGAAGAACAGCAGCCCACTCAAACTAGCACATCAAAGGAGGGATATGGGAAAAGATGCCCCAAGCTATCTTTTCTCATCAAACAACATACCACCATGAGACCCCCAGGGAGTCATTGTTCTGCTGGGGAGAGGTGGGTGAGGGGCCAAACTCTTTCCTAGGGGATTTTAGGCTGATAAATGAAGAGACTGAGACCAGAAGGATCTCAGGTTTCCTGGGAACTCCTTGTGGATTGGATGAGGTTTGACCCAAATTTGTATTCCTCACCATCAAAGTACAAAGTAAGTGTTCAGTAAATAATCAATCATTGATGAGTCTTTGATAACACAGAAATGATGTTGACCTACTGTGATAAAGGAATTATAGATGCGTTTGGTCTACTGATTGAAAGGAAGTTAAAGGAGAGAGAAACTTATTTTTAAGAGTCTCCTGCTTGCATTGATAATGATTAAATGTTGAATCGAGTTGGAGTTGTCAGCTTGTGCTGTGCATACCAATGATGGGGAGGGGATGTTCTCTTTGAGTGTCATTATCCTGACAGAATGAATTTGCTGTTGATGGTCTGTTTTTCAACTTCCATTTGCCTGCTTCCAAAATAACAATTCATACCCAAGAAAACCCTCTCCCTTGGTGACATCTAGCAAGCTATGTTAGAACTTCTCATGCCACCATGTCACCCACCATCCAAGGGAACAGGCTGTGCTGTTCCGGTGACAATTATCCACAACTGACAACCCCATCTTCCTTAACAAAGGCCTTTGTGATAGATGTCTGGTTTACCTTGCCTCTTTTGATTTTGGAATGTTCATTCACACGAGGGAAAACTCTTTAACACTCCAATGGGTGATGGACTTGAGTGATCCTGATCACTAGTGTTATCAGGAAAGAGGAAATGTATTCAGCTGCTTGGAGAGAGTGGCCAAGAATACATTAACATTAAAATAACAGTCTCTGTTGTTATAACAGAGGGATTGTGAATGGAGACAAAGGTTTCCCAAACAAAGTGGGTGGGTATTCTTTTGCAGTTGTATGGCTCTGGGGGAGGTATGCAAATTGTTCCCTGGCAGTTTAATTTGAGATTGAAAGTGGTTGGAGACCTTGGCTAAGATCTCTGTACTTTGTTTAGAAAACTTGTCTTTTTGTAGTGTGAGACTTAAGACTTTGTCATTTTGAGTACTAGCTAACTTGAGCAGAGAAGAGCCATAGAAACTGGGATATCCTTTCACACTAACACTTCAGAAACCTCAGGTGAGAATCTATATGTTCACCTTGGATGGTGGGCAGGATAGCGAAACACCAACTATCAATTTACAGTTCACATTAGGTATAGTTGTTAATATATTCAAATATAGGACGCCTGTTTGCCAGGTATACAGATATAATTCTAACTAAAACTCTGACCTTGCTCCATATAGCTTAATACGTAAAATTACCTCAATTATTTTTCTTTGTTTCAATGCAAAGAACCCAAATCTGGTCACATTCTCTCAACTCACTTAATTTGTGAGCTCACTCACTTAATTCAGTTACCTGGTTGAAAACGTGGAAGTTTTGCAGTGATGTGGCTTTGGCTTCAAATGTGGTCACTGTCATAATAAGCTCAGGTATCTGGGGTCAGTGGTTTTTTCATCTGGGCTATCCGGGACACGTGGCCTCCTTGATTTGTTATGAGAGTGACCACATGGGAGGTGTGTTGTGTGCTACCATTGTGATCCTGAACACTGCGTAATGATAGCAATTAAAAACATCTGGTTTATTTAGCTTCTCTCTTCAACCTATTTTGGTGGTGGATTCTGGAAATGGGATGAGCAATCATGGTCTAACCTGGAAAAAAAAAGCTTTTTATTCATCTAAAGACGTAATCATATCCAAATAGCGATAATTTTTATAGGAGCATTTTTTTTGTGTGTGTGTATGTCTTGTCATACGTGACATGGAGTCTTGTCATTGTGAAATCCTTGTTAACACTTTGTCTAAGTGCAGCGTGAAATGCTAGGTCTTCAGAGGAGGAAGCTGAGAATTTGGGAGCTAGCCAACTCGCACCCAGGCCTTAGGCCTTCCTTAGAGAGGGCACTGACTTCCTGTGGTCTCACTGTGCCCAGAGCAAGCCAAGGACTCCTGACAACAGCCCTTCCTTTTCTCTGGTCCATTTTTGTGGGTACAGTGACTCACTGTCTTTGTCCAAGAGAAAGAAGATAGTTGGGTTGGGAGACGTACCTTTTAAAAACCAGAGAACGACTAGTAGCCTGGTGCAAGGTAGTCACCCTAATTAGGGTCCTGTCCTTGTTCTGTGATGGTAGATCAGCATCCTAAGATTGGTTTTGTGGACATTTCATGTAGTTAGATGCAGAGCCACCCTATAGAAAGAGTTAGGAGAGATTGGGGCAGATGGGAGAAAGCAGCATGGCTCTGTCAGACCTTTTATTTGTGAACCTGCTCTTTGTAATGGAATCTCTATAATTATTTTAAACAAGAGATCCTTAGATTCAAGCACACTAGAGCATACAATAGCATACAATATAAGTATAAAATTTATGGGACCTTAAAAATATTCCCTGTAGGCAGTGGCATTTACTGTACCTGGTAGGGTTGTTGCACAGGGCTTGGTACCTAGTAGATGCTCAGTAAATATTTGTTGAAGAAATGGTGGCATCAATTTTCTCTTCAGACATACCTTTGTGAGCTGGGTTCCAATTCAACAGGATTTTGGTCTGGGTCCTATTCAAAAATGTAGAAACTTAGATCTTCTCTGAGTTCCTAGGTGTACCATGTCTGATCTGCATGTGTGTGCTCATGCTCCCTTCTGTTGATTTCTTTTCTGGAGCTGGGGCCATGGAACACAAACTGAGACATTGCCTGGTTCTTTGTTTGTAGCTTGCATGCTTCTAGAACATGCCCATGCTGTAAATCTGCCAGTAGTATGGGCTGTGATGTGACACTTGTGTGATGAGTGCCCAGTGCTTTCCTCCCAAAGATAAGGGAGGAATTTACCCATGAGTCTCCATGAGTCTGTTATTACCAGGTGGAAAGGAACCCAGGCTGGTTCCATGGTGGGACTGCAGCAATCTGGAACCTTGTCTCCTATACGCCAGCATTCCCTCCTTCTGAATCACCTCACTGCACTGTCATGTGGGATTGAGAGTATCTGATAAACCTTTGGGTAAGCCAAGAATTTTCAGCTTTTAGCTGATGCCTAAATGATAACCTTTTTGTATTCTTTCTGTCTCTTCTTGGGAAGTATTTCTGTTTATCTGGAGATGTTAAAAGTGCTGCAGGGTGGACCTGCAGAAATTGCCAGAAACAGTAATTAGTTTGCTGGGTGCCAGTTATGTAAATCCCATGCCCATAGCACCTGAAGGCAATTGCCAGACATTGACATCATCCTTTGAGTCAGATTCCCATGTAATCATTATGTGTGCAGAAATACATGTTCGTTTATGTTCCCGATAAGTCAGATTTCTTCATTGTCTACTACTTCACCTAAGGAAACAGTGAATAGCTTGTCCACGGAATGGGATACTTTTATGTAAACAATTCATTTGATATATTGCCTATTTCTGTACTCAAAATGTTACATACTGGTTCAAAGAAATCAGTGTTTCTTTACGGAGTCTATGGTAGGTAGTTTCCATTTTTTTTTTTAAACAGGAGAGTCAGATCTATATAAAGTTAATCTTACACCTTGGATTTATAATAGACTAATAAATAAAGTATTTAAGAATTGCATCTGATGACAGTTTGTGGATTTACAAAGAAAAATGTCTTCATTAAGTTACACAGAAATGTCAGATTTTGCCATATTGGTGGAACATCTTTGGTAACGTCGGATATTTAATGTGCTTCCAAGAGCATTTTCTTGGAATCAAGTCTAGTCTGCAATGGAAGTCTAAAGAGGTGTTGTTCAGACGATGTAGAATTCCTTTTAAGTTTGGAGGCTGTGATGATCAGTTTTGAAGTCTAAACTGATTAAACTTACTTCTGGTGACCGCGCCTTTATTTTATTCCTTGGCTTTGACTTATTGTTGAGGGCAGCACCTTTGGATTCTGTTACCACTTTTTAGAAAAGGTGAATGTGGTTTCACGTAGATGAAAACTCTAAAAATGGGTTGTTTACTTTAACCTTCGGTTTCCCTTACTACAGAGGGAAGCAGTTCTGAACAGGCAGGGCTGTCTCTGACTTCTGACTCACTTCCTTCTATCTTTTCCTCAGAGATTTCAACTTGTAAAGAAATAAATTTCTTTTTTTTTTAAGACCTTTTAGGTGACTGCTATCGTTCAATATAATCTATAGTGCTTAACAGCTAAATACACTTTGTTTTCCCAAAGCTGATCACAACGAAAATAAGAAAAGTAGAGAAACAACAGTTTGGAAGAAGAGTGAATAAAGAGAGAAGGGGGGGGTAATAATTGTACAGGAGCATGGCATTTTTAAAAATTCAATTTTAGCTTCAAAATCAGGACCAACTGTTGTTTACAACAGTTTTTGTAGGGTTTTGTTGGCTTCTTAATTAAAAGCATCTTGCCCAAAGCAATCGAAGTTGTTCTTAATAATGTTCTACAAGATGACATGGAAGTTTATCAGCTATATTCCTTTCCAAACTATGTTGGATTCTAGTGTCTTGCATGACAGTCTAGGGGGACTGAGGGGAATAACGATAGTACAAGGATACTTGTGTTTACTGTGAAAAAACAGCTGTTAGGTGGTTACTTGGAAGGTAATAGAACATGGAAGATGAGATGATTTGTCCAGGGTAAGGGGAGTTGGTAGCGTAGGAGACCTGAAACTAGGAGGTCTGTGCTCTGAGCATTGTGGATCCTCATTTGCGAAATGGGGATAGAAGGAAGTAAAAACATATCCTTTTAAACTGATTCTATGTAATAGAATTTAGGAAGAGATCTGACTTCTGCATTGCCCTATCTTTGGGAACAAAGATGGATTATTTGGGTCAGCCATCTGCCTGAATCCTTTTGATGTTGACTTTGAGGCAGCTTTGTTTGAAAAGAGTGGCTATGTTTCTCTTGGGAAATTTGCGGAGAGGTTTCTGGCTATTACCTGAGCTTTACCTTGTGCTAACAAGTTTCTATGAAGTCTGGAGGTGAGCATTGTTTCTCCAAGGGCCAGTGTATAGAACTGTGTGAGAAACTTGATCAGATGCTGGAAGCTTAAGACTTTCATAAATATACAACTTAAAGATGTTTGAACAAAATTGCACTTTTATAACCCATCTTCCCCTGGTTACTGTTTTCCCCCATCCCTGAAAAAAGGAATACATCACAATGTTTAATGTTGCCATTGCTTTGTGTAACTTTCTTTTTCCTGGAACACCTTTTCTTCTTTCCCTTCTTCTCTAAACTCCTCAACAAACACACATGTGAATGAAAAGCTGAACGTGTACATTCCAGTTCCTTCAAGATTTACTTCCCCTTTCTCTGCCCTTGGGATTCTTCCTCAACTGTCACAGCAGAATTGCTCATCCTCCCTTTTGTTCTTTTCAATTCCACTGACCTTGGTGTTTGAAAATTTTGCATTTGGTTGTCTTCTCAGCTCCACTGTGAACTATTTGACTAGAGGGGCCTTGTCTTATTTAGGGATTTGCATGGATGATGGAGGAATGAACAAGCAGACAAGTGAACAAATTATCCTTGTGTGGAACTGATTTGATTGTGTGTTAGTGAAAGATGGTGGTAAACCAGAGTATTGGCAATGGTTTGGATGTTTACCAAAATCTCAGCATTATTGAATTTGGGATCAGATAGTTCTTTCTTGTGGGTCTTACCCTGTGCACAGTGGGATGTTCTGTAGATTCCTCGACTCTACCTGCTATGCTACTTGCTGGGTTGTGATCATCCATGATATCTTCAGACAGTGCCAAATGGTCTCCATTTGATAACCTCTGCACTAGACTACTTTCTGCATGTAGGTGACAGTGTGACTGGTTTCACCATGGGGTATGTGGAAAGGAAAGCAAGTTACGTGGGGTAGGGAGTTTATTTCCCACACCCTCTCTGATTGGCTGCCGGGATTACAGAGAACTCTGAAACCCTAGAATATGATGGTGCCTCAACATGGCACCTGCATCCTTAATGAACATGTGGAGAATAACCTCCCTCCCTAAGGTACATTAAAATGCAATGAATGGAAGAGAACAAACCATACTTGCATTAGACCAATGAGATTTGGGGGTGTACCTCTTGTGACCTTCCTTGACGAGGATGAAGAAACCGTGCTGAAACAGCCATGCTTGTATTCCATGTAGTGACATTCCACCACTGCAAAAACATTCCAGTGAAAAATATTCCAACCATGCAAGAGACATTGTTGTTTGTACCTCTGTAGCCTCATTCTTGTTGCCATACTTCTTTTAATTCCTATGTTTTATCAGAAAATAAGATGATGATAAATGTGAATGTATTATTCCTACCACTTGAATAATTCTGACATGTGAATAATGAGCAGCTTTGAGCTATAAATAATTTTAGTAAAAAGTAATGAAATATCAAGTGTCCTAGCAGTTTTCATCTCACTGCCTATGAATATGTGTCTGCACACAAGTTTGAGTTGAGATATTTGTGGCAATTTACGTTTAATGTGCTTTAGCATTTTGAGGAGAAAATGACAGATGTTGAAACCCTACGGTCACAGCTGCTTCCCACACCATTAATAAATGAATCTCTGTATGATGTGATGGGCTTTGAAATGGACACAGATATGCTTAGTCCAGCTGAATGCTGTGGATTAGTGTCTTTTAAAAGGCTGAACCTAAAAGCTTGCTTATCGGAATAAATTCACTGCCTAGTTCTCGATTTCTTTTGCAGCGATTAATTGTATTTATGGCCGTGTCTTTGCCTCTGACCAAAAGACGTAAAGCAAGCGGTTGCATTTGGTACCCATCTGGATGACAACAGCATGGTTGTTCGTGGGAGACAATGGCTGTTTGTGGGTGAGTCCTCGGGTGGCTGCAGGCTTTGTGTTTGATTCAGTGATTGGGATGCCTGCTTCTTTGGCACTGCATTCAATCCTTTGTGCAAAGAGCCACCCTGGTGAATTTTGCCCAATTGTCAGTCAACCACAGGATCCCTGTCAGAAAAGAGCAAATCTGGCTTCCTGATCTAAGCAGGTAAAGTCTCTCTGTGAAAATCCTGCTAGACATCCTGACTACCAAATGCCAGATTCTTGTGTCTTTTCCTCACATAAAACATTTTCACAGCAATAAGGCTACTTAATATGTATGATGCTGAAAATATGTACTTGGCTCTGAGTGTTTTGCATACAATATGTGCTTAATTTTTGCAGTAGTCTTGTGTGGCGAAGGAGCTCTATGAGTACCTCTTTTGATATTATTTACAAAAAGATTGAGGCACAGAGTGGCTAAGGGACTTGCCAAAGGTCACAAAGTTAAATGCTGGAGAGGATTCCAGGCCCCACACATCCACTAGTGGGATTACGACCAGGGTTTTGGGTAATTATCCCATCCTTGTCATCAATTGTAATATAGCCAATCCTTGCAACCGATTGTAGGGGCAAGCATCAGGCATCAGGCCCACCAATCTGTGTCGGTTCTTTATCGGTTCTAGTAGTTACACAGACCTATCAGGCAGGAGGTGGAGGGCAGGTGCGTTGCTCATGAAGCGAATGAGCCCTTCAGTCCCTCAGAAATCTTCACATTTCTCTGGGCTCTCTCTCTCTGGCATTCTCTTGTGCTCTTGCATGCTCATGTTCTATTCGCCCTTGTAGCCCTTCTCCCAGGCCCAGGTGTGCTCACTTACAGGTGCATAACCACTGGGCTGCACAATCTTGGAGACGATGCAATACCCCAGGTGCCAATTATACAGGCTAATGGGGGGAAAAGCCTAACTCACTCACTCTACACAGGGTGTCCCAAGAATTCAGCTTAATTCACCTCAGTTCTGACACTGTCTACCCAGAGACACAGCAGATTCTGTAGGAAAAGAGCTGTTTCCTTAGGCTGCCCCCACCTGTTCTGAGCAGCACAGACTGTTCTGACCAGCTGGCTTCCCCCTTCTCAGGTTCAGCTAATCCGTTAGAGTGACCCACAGAACTCAGAAAGCCCATTTACTCACTAGTTTGCTAATTTACTACAAAACAGGAGCAACTATGTGGGAGGGGGAATGCAAGGGGTGGAGCACAGAGCCCCTATGCCCACCCACAGGTGTACCATACACCCCCAAATGCTCACTTAGTCCTCAGTCCCGAGGCTCTCAATCCTTGGGTTTTTACTGACACCTCTGTTACTTAGGCACGCTTGATTAAATCATTAACCTTTGGCAGTTGAACTCAATCTCCATTTCTTTCCCTGGAGTTCTGCGAGTAGGGTTGGAAATTTCTAGGTGCTCCCAAAAGCCACCCCATTAATAGAAGACACCTTGATTACTCTCTACACTTTGGAATTCCCAAGGGCTTTGGGGAGCTGTGAGCCTGGAACTGTGAATTAAACCCAGATATATACAAGAAATATAGTTTGGTGATGTGAATGACCAAGTATTTTATTTCTGATGACTCCCTGTAGTGCAGAACTGGGCTCAAATCCCACCTGAATGCTGTGTGTCTCTGCACCATGCTTTCTGGGATTTCTCTTTTTCAGGAGACTTTGTTTCCCTGAGATGGCCTGTGTTTCCATGACTTCAGTTAACATCTGTTTATGATGATTAAATAGTTATTGAGAGGATTGCTTTATTTTTGCATGGGTTGAACATAATTTCCCCACATAACTGTCAGCTGATGCTCTTGTAGCTTCCAATATTCTTGGTACATGCTTTCCCTTAAGCAAGTACTAAATTAGCATGTTGCCTTGATTATTTTCACACGGAGAGAGTTCCTTTAAGGAGCTGACCCCTGTCAGAGTAGGAACACATCTATGCCAGGCACACGAATTGCCAGGTGGCGTTGGCTGAAGTGATAGTGGAGCTCGGAGGAAAGATCACTTCTTCCTAGAGGATTGCCAATGACCTTATATCAAAGTAGCATTTGCTGCCCTTCTTGAAGGGTGGGTAGTGAGGTAGGAGTAGGAGGTAGATGGGTAGGAGGCCAGGTGGAGTGGCTTTGCGGCAGCCGCCAAGGTGAATCTTGTCTCTGCGCAGCAAATAATGTTAAGTGATGGGAGAAGGGAATATGTGAGCTGGGCAAGGAGAAAAAGAATTTGGCAGGTTGGTGGAAATGGGAACTTTGGAATTTCTATCTCTTTCTCTCTCTCTCTTTTTTTTTTTTTTTGAGGCTAGGTCTCGGTATTTTTGCCTGTGGAACCACAGGCTCATGTTGCCCGGAGTACCACAGACTCAAGCAATCCCTAGCCTCAGCTTCCCAGGTAGCTGGGATTACAGGCGCGCACCACCATGCCTAGCTATATTTTTTTGGAACTAGGTCTCGCTACGTGTCCCTGGCAGGACTTGAACCGTGATCCCTGGCCCTGGCCACAGCTTCCTAGGCTGCCACTTACAGGCATGCGCCACCATGCCTGGTGACTTTGGGATTTCTTTGGCAGGAAGCCGCTGATGGTCTGGGGACTGGGAAGGGTTTGAGGCTGTGCTTTTCTTCAGCACTTCATCTGGTGGCGGTCTGGATTGCAGCAGGGAAACACAAAGGCAGGGATGCTAATGGGGTCCAGAGAGGATGTATGGAGGACCCCAAACCTGGAGGAGGCCTGTGGAATGGAAGGGGTCCCTGAGTGCCAATGACATACAGAGACTGCATTGGTAGAATACTGGTGTAAGGTGGGAGGCAGATGGGTTTCAGACCTGGGGTGCTAGGTAACCAGTGGTGACAAATATACATTGCTGGCCAGAGGCCAGATTTGGGAGAAATCAAGAATCCCTTTGAAATTGGCATTTAGTATCGAGGTCAGAGCTGTACCTTTGAGAGTGGAACCCTGTTGCCAAGTCAGGGAGAGAGCCTTCATCCAGAGAGCTGGCTGTGAAAGGACAGAGGTCAAAAGGAAGGTTGGAGCATAGAAAAAACTTGCTTTCTGGAGCAGGGGACACTTAAATGTATTGAAAACTAAGAGTCTTGGGCAGCTCCTGTGATGGCATAGCTTCATTTATCTTTATTATTCCCAAATTGGTGTCCCAGGTTTAAAATTGTCTATTTCATGGACAATGTGAGGAGTGTTCCTTGTGGGATACTGGGGATCTGGTTGGAAGACCCTTTGCTTATCTTAACTGGTGAATCAACACCCCTAGATCTGGTGGGCGCTGACTTTCTGTTCAAATCCTAACTCTTCCCTTACCTGTCCCCATCCCACCTCGAGTCCAGGGTAATTGCAACTGAAAATGACCTTTGGTGTTTCCTGCACCTCTTATATCTTGGAGTAGGACCTGGGGACAGGTCTCTGCTGACTGTATGTGGTCCCTTGCAAACTGGGTGGCCTTCCTCATCTTCCCATTCCAGGACCCACCCAGCATTCATTTCTTTTTTTTTTTTTTTTTGGTGCCAGTAAATGTTGGTGTGGACCCTTAGGTATATGTTGTTAACTAGTTCTTAATCTCTTAGGATTGCAGTGATCTAATAATGATTTTTTTTTTTTATATCCCCTCTGCACTGTTTTGGATGTGGTGTCTGAAGACCTCTGGTTGTATCATCAGGAAGTTTTACTTCCTCTGTGAATTTTGCAACTGCAATAAAATATAATGTGTCAATTTATATTTGTTTGCTCTTCAAGAGACATATTGACCGGCCTGATTGATCCCTTACTTCTTCCAGTGATGATCTCTAAAACTGGCAACAGGCATCACCTGGGGACAAATTGCCTTGTGGTCGGCTAGGGGTTTCAAGTAAGATGGGGGGGGGGGTGTTTTCCGCTCAGAAGACCAAATGATTCAAAGAGTAGTGGAAGGCTGAAATTAGTTTTTGTGTTTGTAAAATTAAATTAATGAGACCAAGTTCACTTAGTATGGCATGAGGAATGGTTGTGAATAAGCAGAACTAAAGCTACCCCATTAAGATAGATTAGGAAAATATTTGGGGGAGTGCAGCTGCTTCAATTTCCCTTTTGTTAAGTTTGTTTACTAATATATAATCTCCGCTCTCCCAGCTTCCAAAAACTCCCAGTAATTAGTACCGATTAGTTAGGATCTGCTGTTGTGAGCTCTGGCCTGTTCCATTTTCTCAGAAAACAAATCCACTTTATTTTCTGAAGAAAGAACTTTGGTTCCTTTGAAGACAGTGTTCAGTGGACTGACCTCTACAACTGACCTTTGAATAATCAGACTTTAGGACTTTGGCAGGAAAAGGAGCCGGCGGTGGCAGCGGTAGGTAGTCTGACACTGTAGGATGTGAGGCCTGCCAGGTTTTAAGACTGGGGATTACAGAATTTTGAATAAATTTAGAATAATTAAGTATCTTTAAATGGGACTTTCACTTTTGCAAGTTATAAAAATAATCTCTAATCTGTACTTGGCAGTCACAAAGACCAAAGCATTTTGTAGAGCTCTTATGGTTGCCCAGTTTAATTCTCACAGCGTGATTATATTTCAGCAATGCAATGTTTATTTAACAATATTGATGTCCATTAAAAGATGGTAGCAATAAAGGTAGAAAATGTAAATCTTGCAGATGTAATCAATTCACATTTATCGGAGACAGGCTTTTATAGCGTTTATAGTTTTTAATAGTTACGAATCTGAATAGCATAGGAGGTTTGAAGTGGAGTCAAGCAAAAGTTTCATACCCTCTTCTGGTCAAATTAGTAGTAGAAATATAATTGCAGCTTTCAGAAATGTTCCTTTTCAGTTCTTAGTGTTGAGGAGTTGTATCAGTTTATGCTCATCACAGAATAGAGTTCATCTTGTTTAACCTCCTTTAGCTCAGTCAATCATACATCGATTTTGATTCTTCCTCATGAGTGATTTTGAAGCATAGTAATGATAACTCAAAACCCTGTCCAAGCTACATGTAAGCAATTGTGGCTTTTGGCTTGGTGACTTGAGATGTTAAACTGAACTAATACTGATTTACCACTGTTTGTGATTTGAGTTATAGGTTCATGCCTCTTCAGATGTATGTTATACCACCACACCCACCGCCGAGGCACCCATAAATTTCCAACAAAGCACTGGATCCTCTGCCCCCTTTACTCCCCATCCCTTCTGGTAGCTTCAGTTCTATAGTCATAGTACAATGGTTTGATTTGGTTTGGTTTTGTCAGTTCCTTTGTTTCTTTATATTCCACCTAGGAGTGAAGTCATCCAGTGTTTTCTTCCTTTGGACTTCTCTTAACATCATCCCTCCAGTTACACCGTGTTGCAACTTGCACATGCAAGGGTTCATCATTTTATATAATTGAGGAGTAGTCTGTTGTGTATATAACCCGCTCATCTGCTGTTGGGCTCTTTGGTTGTTCACATAATTTGGTTATTGTCAGTAGTGCTGCCATGAACAGAGACGTGCATACGTCTCTAAGAGTTAGTGTGTCTTTGTATTCTTCAGATACAGACATAGGAGTGTACATATGGTAGATTATTCTTAATATTTTGAAACTTATATCTGTTTACCAGAGTGACTGGAACAATCTGCATTCCCACCCACTGTGTATGAAGCTTCCCTCTCCCCCATACCCTTGCCAACACCGTTCTGACCTTTTTGATATGGAACATTCTCACAGGTGTCTCGCATAATTTTGGCGTCAGTAAGTCACAAAACCTGAATAGAAACTCCCAAATCTGATGAGAAGGGCATTGGTACATCAGTCTAAGAATCTTTGCAATAGTAGTTCCTGAAAAATACCAAGAAAGTCAGGCAGCCATCCGCAATAAAATATTCTAACAATAAGCATTTTTATCTAGTTGCTGGCTCACTGCAAAGATGAACATGATATTAAAAATGAAATAGTAAAAATTTTAGTTCTTATTTCAAATACTCTGTGCTCTAGTCATAATAGAGTTGTAATTAGTTGTCTTATTGTGGCTATTTTGTTTCTACAGCAGAAATTCATCTGGAAATTATAGTGCAACAAATCGCTGCTGAGATCCTGATGGCGGTAATTATGTCCATGACATAATTGTGGAAGTATAGAAGAATGAGGTGGTTTTCAGGGAAGTCTGCATTAGTAGAATAGCAAATGCTTTTCAAATGTAGGACAAGCTGGAAAGGAATGAGGTCTAATTATGGATTTGTAATATATAATGGGGATGGGTGAGTTTTTAGGAATATTTTGGAGGTTAAAATGTAGGCAGTCCAGAGTTAATTCAGAGTTTTTAACCAGGCATTAGCAGAGACAGTTAGTACCGTTTTTGCTTCTGGTAGCAATTTTTCTGATAGACACTGTTCTGCCCTAGCCTGCCCTTGTACAAGGCTATACATGGTACTAAGGAAACTTGCATCACCAGGTTTGCAGGCCTCCTTTGCAGTGCCCCATCATCCCAAGAGGTTTGGCTTTTGCCAAGCAATTCTAGGTGCCAGGAACAATGTAGCCAGCACTGGACTATGTTGTTCCCATTTTATGGCTGGCACATCCTGAGGCTAAAAAGGGGTGAATTATAGATCCAGGTCTCTGCAGTTCAGAGATGGGCCTTGAATTGGCCCTCATAGAACATACTATCCTGGTCTTCAAGCCAGTCTCATGCCCAGCAATCACTCTGTACCTATCGGAGCCATCCAGCCTTTTCTCAAAAACTCTCAATTGTCTGGCTGTGTCGTATGTGTGTGTATGTGTGTGTGTGTGTGTCCATGTGTGTGTGTCCCGTCCTGTCCCGTCCCCATCCCCCCCCCCGCCCCAAGCTTGCCAGCTAGCAAATGGCTCCATTACTTTACTATTAGAGACTGATTCCCTGCAGTGGCCCCAGGTTTTAGCATCAGAGATTCAGTTCCTCAGAGTGTGAAAACAGCGCTCTGTGTTTACTTGGTAGAATGAGGATTAGATCCCTGGTCTGATACTGCTTTTTCGGCCTTTGATCCTGAGCAGTCACTCTGTCCTCACTGAAATGAGAACAGCAGTAGCTAACTCAGGAGAGCGTGGTCAAGGGGAATATGACAGCTGATTGTGTGGCCGGGTACTGCTTTGAACATTTTGTACATGTGAGCTCATTTAATTCTCACAAGAGTAGTCTGATATTCTGAGATCCGAACTGGAGGTGGGTCTAGAGAAGGTGAGTGATATGTCTGAGGTCTGGAGCTGGTACATAGACCAGAACACCGAGTTCCGTCCTCTTTTCCTTTGGGTTTTGTGTCTTGAGTCCTGCCTTAAAATGTGAACACCCTGGTGAATGGGGAACATCTTCACCTCCTCTTACACCATGTCGTGGGAGGTTATCAGGTGTCTACAGAGCCCTCTTGGAAGCAGTTGCAGATGTGGGGGTGGGTTGAGTGGAGGGAATGTAAAAAGGACCAGAACATGTTGTGCTATGACCTAGATTTGGGGGTGGCAGTTGGGAGGGACACAGATTGGGTGGCTGGAGTAAAGTGAGGGTGAAAAGCAGGGAAGGATTCAGGAAGGGGTTTGGGTGGTGCTGACCCCCACTTTGGTTTCTTTTCTCTTTTTCCCTTGGAGCTGAAGGGGTGAGGTCTACAAAACATTGGTAGGAAAAACAAATATGCTTTCATCCTTCCTTGGTGAATCTTCTCTTTCCATCCTTAAAAAAAAAAAAAAGGGAAAGAACATTGCTGTTCTGAGCAGAACCAAAAGAGGGTTTCAGGTCCTGCTTGGATAAGACATACTTGGACACCGGGCGGTTAATCCCCAGGCCTGGTGGGCCAAGGTTGGAGGTCTTTTCTCAAGGGGGCATAAGCCTTGGTGAAGAACCATGGGGTAAGGGAACAATAACAGGACCCTGGCAGGGTGTTCTTCATCCTTCCTGCCTTGGAGGAAGGAATTCAGCGCAGATGAAAGTTTGGTGGGGAACACGGAGACAGAAGTTAGGATATGAAGATTTTTTAAATGCCATTTTCATGTGTATTTGTTGTCATTATGCTGCCCTCAAAAACAGCAACTTGACCAGGCATGGTGGCGCGTGTCTATTGTCCAAGCACTGGGAGGCAAGTGGCCGGGGATCACTTGAGTTCTCAGGTTCGAGACTACCCCGGGCAACATAGTGAGACCTGGTCCCGAAAAAGCAGCCAGGTACAGTGGTGGGAGCCTGTAGTCCCAGCTACCTGGGAGGCTGAGGCTGGGGATCACTTGAGTCTGTGGATTCGAGTATCCCAGGCAACATAGTGAGACCTAATCTCAAAAAAACCCCAAAGAATGAACAAACAAAACAAAATATCCCAGCAACCTGGTCCTCTCTGGAGTGCTTGGGCTGTGTTGGCTCTTCTTGCAGGCTTTCTACTCCTTTCCACACCTCCTGCCTCACACCAGCCTCTTTATAATCCTAAAGGCAAGAATTCATGTTGGGTTCAGTAAACTAACATTTCCATGTTACTAAATGATTTCTTCCCAAAGGAAAGTGAGATTTGGGAGTAGAGAAACTTCATAGGAATGGAAAGAGATAGGGTGATACCTAATGTGGGTGGGGTGACAGGCCCATTTTTTTCCTTTGGTCATTGACTCGAGAATGAACAAGATGGACACACACACACTTCTTACCAGAAAATACAAATGCTTATGGTGAATTCTCGCTACACTCTTAGTGTCCCAGTTTTCTTTCAGAGGCTCACCTGCTTATAGTCTCTTTCACTTTTGTCTTCCTATCACTGTTGCTGCCAGAGCTAGCAGTGACGTTCAAGGATAGAAATTTCCCACGACTTTGGATTTCACCTCCGAATCTGGCGGCCACTGAAGTGGTTAAGGCTGGAGTTCCCTTAGCCAGTCCTCCTTTGAAAGATAATAGAGAACTGAGATAGTCATTGAACCAACAAGATGACGTCCAAGATGTTAGAATGTTCTAGAAACTCTTTTCTAAGAACTATAAAGGCTTGTGAAAGATCTGTGTTCTTACAAACAATGGCTACTTCTTTTAAACTCTTCCCTTTAATCATTAACATGGGCACCTCAAGACCTGCACATACAGGCAGTTCTTTATCAGCCTGCTTTTTAAGTCATGTGTGAAGAATACCGGGTGTCGTTGACTTTTCCTGACGATGCCTGTGGACTCTCCATCCTTTGTGCACACTTTCCTACTCTGCACCTCTCCTCACCACCGCTCCAAGGCAAAATGCTGACACATTCCTGGGATGGGGACTTGCACGTTCCTATGCTTATTCTTGGAACCTGCCGTGGCCTTTCAGGATGCCCAGGGTGTGGTGAGCTTGGCGGGCCAGCTTGGAGGGACTGACCTGCACATGCCTCTGGCCCTTGGTCTCGGAGCTGATGGTGAGCAGGTGTGGCTGCTCTTGAGACACCGAAGGAAAGAGAATGACCAGGAAATGTCTTTGATTTTCTTCTGGGAGAAACACGCTTGTAGGCAGCACAGCTCTGTGCTCTAAGCCTGCAGCAACACAAAAGCCTGTAGTCTGTGCTGGGGAAGGAAAAAAATGATTGGGCGAGTGGGGGAAACCCAACTCTGCTTGGTACCTTGAGTTTCCTCAAAGGTTTCCTGAAAAGGGCACCCAGATCCACCCCCAAGGGGGCTCATTCAGGTCTCAGAAGGTGAGCAGAGCCGGTTTAATATATTGCTTGTTTGAGTGAACATATTAATTGGAGGTTAAATACAGGCAGCGATAGAGTTGTCTTTTTATGTGCGTCCTGTATATTTTATGGTGCCATAGGGTTCCTCAGAATTCTCATGCACTGGACATTTGTGGTCATTTTAGAATTTAGGAACAGTATTTTACATGTTAAATGATCACCCTGAGTTAGGGTCGTTGTTTTGCTGTTATGTTGCATTGCTGATGGAATAATTGATGCTGAATTCATGGCTGGAAATAGATGCCTGGAGGTTAAGAGGGATGAGTCCAACCTGATTTCCAGGCGAGTACCTGTGCTGGGGTCAGTGGAGGAATTACAGAGAGTAGGTACACTCCTTCAACTGAAAAAGACAAAACCCAACCTTCTTTCAATTATCCCTTTGTGCCCCACGGGGCTGCCAGGGAGCCACCGTGAATGCCAATCTGAGATGTGGATTCAGGGGGGCGTCTCTGCTTTTCTAGTGCTTGGGTGACACTCCCATCCTGACTGAGGGTTATTTTAAACTCCAGACAGGCTTGCTTCACACACCCTTGAGCTAAGAAGCAGGCATCTCGTTCCCTCCGTGTGGTTGCAATATTTGAATGCTTGCTGGGAAAATCTCTGACAGGCAGAGCTCTGAAATGGGAACATACCCCACCCCCCCTCCCATCTCCTCATCCCCACCCTTTAGGGGACCTGAGTCTGTGTGTTGTTTGGTTTGGATCTGGTGTGTTTTAAGTATCACCCATGATTTCCCGAAACACGTTCACAGGATGTGGAAAAAGTCATCTTGGAGAAGACTGCCGACTCCATGCCGAATAGTAGTTCAGGAAAACCACACTGGGGTAGAAGGAGATCATGGCGGTCAGTGAGGATAGAGATATGACCAGACCACCAGGACCGCCAGTGTGGGCCTTCCTGGGCGAGCATCCAAAGCTGTAATGTGCCCTGAGCAGACAGCTGAAGGCAAGGGAAGCTGGGCGAAGGGGTGTGAGTTGGCTCCACCGGTGACCTGATCTGTAGTTTGGACACGTGTTTTGAACATCTTTGCTGTTGTCTTTACTGTGCAGCACGGGGGTGACAGATGCCTCCCCTGTCTCCCAGGGATAAAGGGGCCACCTTAGGTGAAGCTCCCGCAAGCTGAGAGCTAACAGTCTATTTAAACTGATTGTTTATGGTGGGAGTGAGGTGATCCACTCCACCAAAGACCAAGAACTGAAGTCAGGAGGTGTTGGAAACTTTAAGAGGCCGAAGCGCCTGAGCTTAAACCATAGACCCCATGGTACCGTGCTGCCTTTTGGACAACATGGTTACTCTGCTGACCGGTTGTTCTAACAGGAAGCTATGCCGTTGGCCCTCAGCTGGCTAGCCTGCCTTGCAAACGGAAAGAAAATTGCCATTTTTAGAGTTTTCTGCAGGTTTCTCTGGGACACGTGGACTGATATCATGGGGATATTCGCTTTTAATTTGAAATGCGTTTCCTCAGCCACCCATTGGGCTAGATGTCTAAATTCCAATGTTGGAAAAACTCTTTTCCGAGGGACAGCAGTCCATTAGGAAGCTCTCCGCAGCAGTGGGGACGCTAAGTACTAAATTCCACAGCAGAATGGAGGCTGCAGCAGGGGATTAGCCAGGCTTGCGTTAGGCAGTGTGCAGAACAACTCGGCAAAGTCTGTAAAGGCGTTGGGAGACAATAGTATTGCTTTTCTGCACTGCCAACCAGGTTTGTCCCGGGGATTAGTAATTTAGATAGAACAGCCATGAATCACTGCTTACAGTTTCGCATTTAATTTTATCCAGGCAGCAATTTCCTTTCAAATTCTCAAGCCGTAGTTATCATTAATGAATTAAATATTATGAAACCCAGAGAACTCCTAATTCATTTTGATATAAGTAGACAGCGAAATCTGAAAAAGAAACCTGACATTTTTTTTCCATGCTCTTTATATTTGTGAACTGACAAAATGGGGGCGATTTTCTGCAGATGCACTGGGTACCCCAGAAGGGTGAGTGGTAGCTCTAGGGGCTTGTGGGTCCCACCACTTGAATGAAAGTTTGGGGACATGAAAGATGGAAGTTGTGTGTCCTTGGTGACCATGGCTGTGTCTTCCAGAAGGGGAAAGATTATAAAATGTGGAAAAGGCAACTGACTATGGCCAGAGCTTTCCACCAAGTTTTTTTTCTTTTTGAGACTAAGTCTAGCTATGTTGCCTGGGTTAGTCCCGATCCCATGGACTCAAGTGGTCCCCAGCCTCAGCCTCCCAGGTAGCTGGGATTACAGGCGCCCACCACAGCACCCAGCTGTTTTTTTGAGACCAGGTCTTGCTGTGTTGCCCAGGGTATTCTCAAAACCACGAACTCAAATGATTCCTGTCCTCTTGCCTCCCAGCGCTTGGATTATAGGTGCGCGCCCCCACAGCTGGCTTCCACCAAGTGTCTTATCCTCAATGCTTCTCTGCTTTAACCCTTTCTGTCCTGTGCTGGGACGCCTGCCGCCCTGCTCTGTCCCCACCTGGTCAGGTGTTGCTCTGGGAAGGGTTCATTGACTCAGCAGGTGCTGTTGGATATGAGTCTGTGGCTGTCCTGGCATCTCAAGCAGTCTTAGTGGTGTATCAGGAGGATGTGCCCTGCGAGGGGGGTGTCCTGGGTCACGTGGTATCTTAAAATTTGGCATCAGAGAGGAGACAAAACTCACAGGCCAGATTCCTCACCTTCCATGGCAAGTCTGGGAAATGTGTTCAGTCCCACCCCCACCCCCCCACCACAAAAAACAATTTCATGTAAAAAGTTGGTAAGGGAATTGGTGCCTTGTGAGTATAGCAGTGCTTCCTGAGTGAGAATGACAGACAGCTTTTCATGTCTGGTGAATTTGATGGTTTTGGATATGGGTGGTGTCTTGAACCTCTATGCACCTCATATCTCATTTTTGTAAGATGATTCGTAGAACTGTCTTTTTCCTTCCACTACCACTGCCTCATCTTTTCACTGAAAGCCTCTTGCTTGGTTGACTAAAGTTCTTTCAGAATTCATCTTCTCTGTGGGTAGCTTCTGATCTTACCTGGGCCTCAGTTTCCTTCTGTGTAAAAGTGGATCATGAAGCCTGCCTTCTTCCCTGTCACACTGATGACTATGAAGACTGAACAAGATCATAAGACTGTGAATGTGAAGACATCTGTCCAGAATCTTTCCACCCTGTGGGAAGTGAAGAGGAACTGATGGTCCAGGCTATTGAATCAGTGCCCTCCCCACTCTTTGTCTAGTATGACCTCACCTAAACGAATTTCCTTCTAAGCCCAGTTATGAGGAGTTAGGAATTGAACCTATGTTTTTGGAGATACAGAATCTGTCACATCCTCACATGCCCCCTGCCACCCATACCCTCACACGTAGTTTGGTGGTTTGCTGCTTGTTCACTGCACAGCTTCCAGCCCTGTCTGAGGGGTGTGTGCACGACACAGGACAGGGACAAGGCTCTCCAGCCTCTCTCCAGAGCTGGTGGCTGTGATGTGACGTCTCTGCTGACCGGCATGGAGCCCCTGGGAGTGTGGCGTGTGAGAGAGATGTAGCAATCTGAAGCCACTTAGAGTTTGAATCAGCACCCAAACGGCCCTCTCATGCTCTGTTGGCGATTTCACTTAAGTCAACTAAGCCTGAAACCAAGCGGCTTAGATGGCACCAGTGGGAAGTACAAAAATCCTCCCAGTTTTATTTGAAACAATTGGTTTTATCAGAAGTACTGAGGTGGGAATTTGAGCAAAGGCACAGTCAGTCCCATTCTGCCAGTTGGAACCAGGGTTGGTGGCTTCTCAGGAGTGATCGCAGATGACTGGTGTGGCTGGGACCCTGGTCATTAACATGGGCTGGAGGTCAGGGTGAGGTCCCAGATCAACTCAGTGGGCTAAGAAGTGCCCCCTCTGCCTTTCCACGCTGAGTACTGGAGCTGGTCCAGATAGGGTTCAACTAGTGAGCACAAAGCCAGCAGACCCCGGCTTTAGTCTTGGTTTTACCCGCATCTTGCCAACTGCACATAAGCACATTTCTTATTAAAATGGGCTCACGGGTTTCATCACCAGGTGAAAATGGCTGCAGCATAATGTCTACGTGGCAGTGGCACGGTGGCTGTGGGTGAGCCCCCTGGCAGCCCTCAGGTGAGTGGTGAGTAGTGAGGGTGTTAATGAGCACTGCCCCCCATAGGCAGTGTACACAAGCGCGCATACACGAGTGCATTTTCGGCTTGGGCAGTGTTGTTTAAGTAAGGACACAGTAAGAAATGCGGCAGGTGAGCTAAAGAGCTGCTGCATTGTTCTCAGGACCCAGCCAGACCCAGAAGTATGCCATGGATGTGCCCAGCAGGGCTCTTGGCAGATAAAACAGGCCTGGGGGCATGGAGTCTCCCCTTGGGGTGCTGAGTTGCCATGGGACCAATGAGAAAGACTGAGTTGGGGGTGGGCTTCTGTCCTGGGGTACAGGCTTGGGAGGGAGGGGCAGCCACCTGCAGTCTAGAAGTCTGAGGAAGGACTGCAGAAGGGAGAGGAGCCCTGGCCGAAGTCACAGCCGAGCCAGCAGTCAGGTGGGCTTGCGTGGGTTCCGGAGTGGTGACTGAAGTCTGACTGAAGTCTGCAAGGTTAGGGTTGGTCCTAGGAACTGGGGTGGGAGGGAGGATGGAGGGGATGCCGGTGTGGGACAGACTGTGTTTTGAGACTGAACAGCTGCCCTCCGCAGACCCTCTCAGGGTCTTGGTCCTCTATTTATTTCAGTAAATTTAATAGAGTTGGTCCCCAAATAAAGCTGACCTCATCCCATCACCTCAGCCCAGACTGGGTTGTCACTCAGGCTGCTGTTGCTGTAGTTATGATTGTTCATAATCACACATGCACTGTTTTGGAAAACAGCGTTGATGTTGTAGATGTTTACATGCTTCCATGACAAATTTCCTTTATAAAGTTTATTGATTCGCAGAAACGGGGCTGGAAGGTATTTTGTGATATGGCATCTTCCCCAGATGCAATGAACAAAGATCCGCAGTCACCTTGTTGACTGCTGGCTGGCGCCTGGGAGCTGTGCAAGGGTAGCGTGGGGTTATTTGCTACCATGCGATTCGAGCATGGCCACGAACCACAAATGTGGTCATTTAAAAGAAGTAACAGTGGATTAGAAGGAGAATTACAGTAATAACAGACTGCGAGAAGCATTTTCTTCCTTCTTACTGCTTGTAGAAAAAGCTCCTTTATGTAAAAATGTTGGAAATTTGCTTCCTATTGTTTGGATTCAAACCAGAATATTCTGAGATCCTCACAGCTCAGAGACAAGTCCCAGGCAAAAAAACGACAGCTTTCAGTGTGAAAATTAACTTGGTACTATCATGAGAAGAAAATCATATGGACACGGTGATGTCCTTGAGGGGACTTTGAGATAAGGAATTCAATGACGTGGCTTTTTGCTGTGACTTGACTTTGGACAAACATTTAATTCCTTGAATCTGTTTTTGCATCTGTGAATAGAGATGTGAGTACACTTACCCTCTCAGAGTGTTGGGGAGTGAACCCATCTCTCCTGTATTGCATGGTGTACAATATACAACTGAGAAGAAGGAGTTTCAATACAGGTAAAAACTTAGCTTCTCACGCTTTTGTGCCTGTTACTTCTACATTAATTATATTCACTCTGGAGTTTTGATTGAAAAATGGTGGCTTTTCCTTGTTTTACTGCTTAATGATTTAAAATGTTTTCCTGAGTAATAGGTTTCTATCGCTATGCATGCTGTTCAAAGACGAGAAATTGAGTGCAGGATGTTTGTAAATAATGCTTGGATGACACTATTGTGATAATTATGGCTTTTTGAAGATGAGTTTCATAGCAAGTCCTCAATTTTTCTGTCACTTTTTTTTTTGAGCTCTCCCACTTAAGCAGCACGTTTGTTCCCCAGAACTGACTGTTCAGAGAACCGAATCCCAGGAGAGCTCAACAGCTCGGTGAATCCACTTTTCCTTTACTGTGGCTCATTTTGCAGCCCTCAAGAGGATTGAAGTGGCACCACCGCCTCTCTTGCCCAGACTAGTAGGGGTAACTGAATTGGAGGTACAGCAAGTGCCATGCACATTGCAGATGCCAGCTCCAGTGAATCTTCATGCCTGGATTAGAGTCTCCTTGAAGGCCATGCTGGACCTTCAGTGGCCCGAGGGTCCTAGAGGCAGTGCCCATGTGAGATTCATATCCTCAGGATGACATCCCAGCTCCCAACCTGTGCCTGTCCTCAGCAGAATCAGAGTGTTGGAAGGGAAGCCTCTCCTGATAAATAAAGGCACCCTCAGAGTCTTTGAGATCAACTCTGGGGACCCCCAGCTTTTGCAGCTTTCCGAGGAGACAAGCTATTGTGTATCTCACCGTGCTGTTTTCCAGCTTCAGTTATTTCCAGCTTTTGGTTGGTAAAGTCTCAAACATCGACTTCCTTGTCTTTGCCTTACTTATCAACTCAATTGGAATCTAATTTCAGATAGAAGTAGCCAGCCAGTACATTTTGTTAACGGATCTTTTGGAAGCTTCTAGTGTCAGAATGAAGCAGCTCTGGGAAGTGGCCTTGTCTAGCCACCTTGCCTTACTGGTGATGGTGGGAATCCCAAAACTCAGAGAGTTTGAGTGACTGAGTGACTGGTCTAGGTCACACAGCAAGTTAGTGGCAAAACCAGGACAAGAACCCAGGGCTCTCTAACTAACTACCTGGGTGGAGGGATACAGTGAATGGTCATTCTAAATACGGACTGATGGATACTTAGCAGGTGTACTGTCTTTTAGTTCAGCTGGGCTATTTTTGATGCTGTGATATTGCCAAAATAATGAATCACATGGACTTGAACATCCTAATTTTTGTAGATGTTTATGGTTGACTCCTCGTAATTAAGAGTTCTTTAATGATGCCTCCTTTGTTGAAAAGCTTGACAAAATGCACCGATTTGCTTTTCTGAATTAGTGACCCAAACTGCCTCTTAGATGGTGAGGAACCTCGCGCCCTCATAGAATCATTCCAAACACAGTTTATAATGGCCTAAAATTAGAGTGTCAAGCATGGATTAGGTTTGAACACAAGCCACGAGAGTAGCCCCGCCCTCCCTCCTCTCTCCATGACATTAGCTTGTTTCAGTTAGAATGTTCTGGTTGTTAGAATTCTTTCTTCTTTCCTACTTGCTATTTTATAGTTCAGGAGACGGAATCAATGAATTATCTTAGTCCAGGAAAATCATGTCACCTGCTGGTATTATACCAGTTGCATTCTGATGCGGCATTGATTTTTTTTTTTTTTCTTCCTTCCCCACCATTTTCACATCAGATTGAACACAGACACAGGCAAGGTAACAGCTTGGCAATGAGATTTGCTTGACTTGTTTACTTTCCCCCATTGTTAAAGTGGCTATGATTCAGCACTGGCTTTTCTCCCTGATGTGCAAGTCAGGGAAAAGAGACATGGACTCTCATAGTGTCCAGGGAGTGTGACCCTCGTTTTAGCATCGCTTTCGCATAGAAAACAGCCTTGCCCACTGCACCTGTTTGCCTCAGCTAACTCATATCACATTTCAGAAGACTTTTAGCTGAGACTTTATAGACTTTATCTCCCCCCCCCCCCAGCCTTCTTTAGTTCCTTCCTATCAGAGGAGGAGAGAAGGAACTATGGAAAATCACCTAGTGAATGGTTTCCTGTGTGAATCTGAAGAGATTGTTTCAGACGTGGAGAATACGGGCATCGCCTGGTGTACGTTTTCCTTGAGATGGTGCCTGTATGCATGTGTCTTGGCAAGTTCAAATGGTTTGCTCTCTTAAAACCGGGAACTTGTTTTCCTCCTCCCACCCCAGTATACTTTTCCTGTGTGACTAATCTTTCAGATAGTTGTGACATCTTCATCTGCAAAATGAATTACTGTCTCCCATGGTCTTGATGATTCCACCAGGCTGTAAGGAAAGGGTCTGACCTGAGGTGGGTTTGCCAGTAGAATACATGGAGCTGGGAGCTTCTACTTGCTGCTCTTTGACCGAGAGAGACTGAAATATATTGGGGTGTGCTAGAAGCTTGGAAAAGATAATCAAATATTGTGGACTTCTTATGGGGAGGCTGCAAGAGAGGCAGAACATAGCACTTCATTCTAAGATCAGCATTAAGTCTGGTTCTGTCCCAGGTCTTATAAGTCCTGCCACCCAAGTCTCAGGTTCTTCAGTTGGAAAAGGCGGGTGGGGGTGGTGACTGTGCAGAGTGGTGCTTGTGGTGATGCGCACCTTACTGTGTCCTTGAGGCCTTGGCCTACTCTCTGGAACCGGTGAGTGTTAAACTTAGGTGGCAGAGGTGGTTAGGTGGCAGGAGGTGGAGACATTATTCTGGGCTGTCGGAATGGGTTCAGGAAAATCATGGAGGTTTTGGGGGGCGGGTAAAGGGGTTACAGGCTAGTCAAGGGCAGAAGCAGCACTTATAAGGACAGGAGCTGTGAGTGGAGGAGTAGGAAGAAGGAGCTATGAGCTAAATCATCCTGGTGTCCTGTAAGAGCTGAAAAAGACAAGGATGTAGACCCTTGCCTCAGACCTTCCAAGGAAGCAGCCTCACTCACTCCTTTCCTTTGACCCGGAGAGATGGATTTCACACACTGAACTTCTGGAATTTATTCTATAGGAATAAATTTATTGGTTGGAAGCTAATTATCACAGCTAATTATAACTAAGTTTGTGATAATTTGTTACAGCCCCCGTAGGAAACTAATACACGCACCTACTTCATAGTTCTTCTCACGGTGACACTATTTGTAGATTTGTAAATCTCAGAGCGCTTCATAGATGATAGGGCTTTGAAAGTGAATTTTCACTTTCTTTTGGGTCTTCAAATTAAGATAATTAAGACAGACCAGGAAGACCTGAAGAACAGTAGTCCGGACTTTTCATTTAAGCAGCATAGTATGCCTGAAAACTTAAACCCAGGTTAGCAAGTGATTTTTAACTGTGAAATTGTGCAGCTTGTTTTCTGTACCTTTGGGTATCAGCCTCCCTGAGAGCTCCCAGGAAAGTTTGAAAAGTGTCCCTGTGCCCCAGCTATACCCCCCAGGACCAGAAATCAGCAGTCCTGCAGGGGACTTGCTCTCTTTGCATTATTTTTGAAGCTTTCCAGGGGATCTAGGGTATAACCCAGGACAAGACCTAGTGCGGACGTACTGTGTCTGGTAACTAAGAATATAAATTAGTTCTCTCCAAAGTCTCATGATCTAGATGTTTTTTAGTGTTGGGGGAAAATATTTTATGCCATGTGTTACATATCCGTTTAGGAGCAAGAAATGCAAAAGTATTTGTTAGCCAACACTCCTGAGGTGTTTATCAACAGATTGCTGTGCTCTGGCAGTAAACTTAATTTCAGTAAGCAAACATGTCTCATATTGCCCAAAGGGTTTTTTTTTTTTTTTTAAACTAATTCATTTAAATACTCAATTGTATAAAGAAATAATCAAGTACATTTTTGGACCTCTTCTGTTTCCATAAGTTAAGTTACATACATTACATTGAAAATCATCCTAGAAATAATAGGGTAACACTTGTAGAGTATGTATTTACCTGCTGGATAGAATTCTAAGAGCTTTATGACTATGAGTGCTTGTTTTCCTCCCAGTAACCCAGTGGGCTAGGTATATTATTTTATCTCTTTTAGATATAAGAAAATGGAGTCACAGAGAATTTAAATAAAATGCCTAAAGTTATGTAGCTAGTAAGTGATGGTGCAGGTTTTATACCTTCCATAGAACATGATTCTTAATTATACGCTACCATAATCAAAGTCAAATACACTAAAATATGATTCACACATTGTTCTAGAGTAAGATGTGGATATAGTGACTCTAGAAAGGATTTACTTGCTGCTGAAAGGGGGATGGAGGAGGTTGCTGCATGGGCCCATAAAGCCGAGAGCTGAGGCGGCCCCCTGGCAGCCACCAGGACCATAGTAAACTTACCGATGAGGTCAAGGTTAAATATAAAAGAACTTGAGTCTATGCTGGTGTTTCTGAGATGCTGGTTTATTCATTCATGTGATAACCACCATCTCCTCCTTCCATCCAGAGGTTTTGAAAAATAGCAGTGAGAAGGGGGAAGATGTTGAGATGGTCTTCTCAAATATTGAACCCTTTAGAATGAGTGAATGCTGATGTTACTTGTGTTGTGTTCTGTCCCATCTGGAGGAAGAAATACAGCAGGCCTTCTTTATGTCATCTTGCTTAAAAGTCAACTTCCCACAACCTATTGACAACAATAAATGAGGCTCACTTACTTTAATTATTTTGAAATTCCTTCCTTTGGAACCATTGTTACCAGAAGCTGTGGCCTGAAAATTGGTGTTGCTGCCTCCCTGTGTTTCTGATGCTTTGAGCTGTCATGTGCCACTGAGGTCCACTGTGAGCCACCTGAACCTAACCTACCCCTAACGCTAACCCTAACCCTAACCCTAATCCTAATCTGCCTTATGTATGTCACAGGGAAGGTATGGTAGATGTGATTGTTTATTAATCACAAGTTGCTATGTTGCTTTTGTATTTTCAGTGGGGATTCTGGGTTGAAGTTAAAAAGATAACTGAAAGCACTTAACATACCGTTATCTTCATATCAGTAGTCACTACCTTTATGTCTTCAGGGGCGAGTCCTTACCTTTTTAGGATTCTAAAGTTGTGACCAAGTCGATGCACTGACTAATACCGCTAGACATCAGGTGATTTCCTTGCGGTCATTTTATCAGTTGGGTTTAATTTTCTTATCCATACATGGAAACATTGATTGACTTTCTTAAGGAGCCCTTGGTGAATTTGAGTGGCCACATAACAGAGCAGTCATTGAGTGTAGCTCTGGATTATATTGTCTCAGTTTAAACGTTGACTCTGATATTTACTATCTGAGGGATATGGGAGAAGCTGTTTAACCTCCGTATCTGTAAAATGAGCAAATAAGATACCTTGTCGGTTGCGATAAGCTAAAGCATGTGAAAAGCTCACTGTGCTTCAGCACTTCTATTCCTTCACCCTCGAATCCAGGACAGCTCAGGAACCTGGGGTTGTGTTTTCTCCTCCCTCCTTTTCTTATCCTTTGTCTTCCTTCAACAGATACGTACTGATCACCTGCTACTCCTAGAAACTATACTGTGATACAGCGCACACTAGACCTTCTTGTTAAGAACCGTAATGGTTTAAATACTTGATTTAAAATATTGGTCCAAAGTGGTGATGGGGAAGCACTGGGCAAGGAAAGCCTATCTGTGTGTCTGTTAAAGCAGACAAAAAGGTAAGAGATCATGTTATTTTGCACCAAAAGGAATGAGAACTTAAGATTTTTTTTGGCATTATCAGTAGCCCTGGGGACAAGGGAGAGGCATATAGTTGGCTTGTTACGATGCACTGAGTGGTCCCCATGGTTCTTTGATCCAGTTGGCTAATGGGTGGGTCATGTGTCACAGCTGGCATGGTGTGGGGAGTACCTGTTCCCCTCCACAGGAGATCCCTAAGTGAGAGGGGGCTTCATAGGGGTGTGGGGGGGGGAGTGCTTACAGCTGGGTAGAAGCTTCAGGAAGATCTCACAAAATCCCTGAGCTTCAAGAAGCATTTTGAATATTTTATGGCATATGGGAAAAAAATTTAACCCATTTTTGGGGGGTACCATTCATGAATAGGTTTACTTTGCTGTCATGAATGTGTAATAACTTTTTCATAGAAAATGGTCTAAAATAATCCTCTGGTTGCAAGATTTCCTTTGGTCTGAATTTCTTGTACTCTAATCAAGTCTCCGTAGCTTGGCTGTATCTTTTAGAACCTTGCATTTTATTAGCGATTAGAGCTATTATTCAAGTTTGGTGGTGATCCTAATAGCCATTTATGTTATTTTCAGCTCTATGTTTCAAGACTGAAAAAGAGAATTATTTTAAGGACATGAAATCATTCTAGAGAACAGTCAAAGACATTTTGTGAATTCACCAGTTTCACTTAGAACTGCATATGAAAAATGGTAATGAGGATTGTAATGATGATAATGATGATAATGATCTCTGCTTTCGAGTGGTTCTTCTATGCCAGACAATATCCTGAGGGCTTTGCACGGATATTCTCATTTCATCACCCAGCAATTGTATGACACCCTACTTTCTTCACTTCACGTTTTATAGATGAGGGGCTCGATGTGAAGGCGCTAAACGCTTGGATAAAGTTCAAAGAGCTCATCAGTGACAGGTCTTCTGTTTGATCCCAGGTGGGCCTGACCTGGATGTGCTTTCCACACCACTGTGTAATTGCCTTGGGAAAAATCCACAGTTAGGAGAAGAGCCTTTTAAAGAGACTGAAAGGCTATATTAGCTAATTCACCCCTAACTGTCCCTGACAGATTTGGATGAGGAGGTATCGTGTTTATTTCAGAGATGGGGACAGTGAGCTGCTAAGAAATTGAGGCTTGACTACCTTTGGGTCACAGAGTAAATCACTGATAGAGCTTTATCCAGAAGCCAGGTGCTCTTCAAGTTCCATCTTGACGATTGCACTCTCTCCATCAACCCAGGGGAACTGATGAAGGAGAGATCCATTTATTTTGAGTAATCTAAAACTGGAGCTCCGAGAATTTTCAATTTGTTTGGAATTCTAAAATTTATTCATATTTTGGAAAATTGCACAGGTTTTGACGTCAACTGTGCGCTCCCTTTGGCCCAGTTACTTAAACTCTGCAAGGACTTCCTTTATGCGGGTGCTAGTGAACTTTGTAGCTCTTCCTTATAATTGCTCCATGATTGGTCATTTATTAAAAATTTGAAAGAACTTTAGAAGACAAGCTGTGTTTGGTGGTGTGTGCCTGTAATCCAAACGCGGGGAGGCAAGAGGCCAGGGATCGCTTGAGTTCACGGGTTCGAGACTACTTTGGGCAACATAGTGAGACCTGGTCTTGAGAAAGCAGCCAGGCATGGTGGCGGGCACCTGTAATCCCAGTTACCTGGGAGGCTGAGGCTGGGGATTGCTTGAGTCCATGGGATAGGGACTATACCAGGCAACATAGCGAGGCCTAGTCTCCAAAAAAAAAAGAAAAAAGACAGAGCAGGCTTTCTCAAAGTGTACTAGTGGGTCTAGGGAAAGTGTTAGCTTCAAGGTAGCAAAAACGATTTCCATTAAAGGAAACATCATATGGAGACCATTTGCTTTGATAAGGACCCTAGGAATTAGGCTATGAGCTGTTAACTCCTTGGTGTAAGACTCCCTTGATGCTTTTGTGGAGTTCTGCAGCAGCCCAGCATGGGTTAACAGACTTGGTGTCTAAATCTGAGCAGATAGACAGCTAGTGAGGAAATAAGGAAATGAGGAAAGTGTACACAGGCCCTCTCTTGAGCCTCTTTCTTGGAGCAGTTGAGAGTTCAGGATCTCTAGACCATTCCCCCATCTTCCCAGATTTTCTTGAGCTCTATCACCCGTATTCCTTGTCTTATGACTTTAGTATGAGTTTGACCCCTGGCAGCAAATAGGAGAAGACAAGGAAAAGATCATAGCACTCCTCCTCTCCCCCAAGCCCCTTCTCCCTTAGGTCTATTTCTTTACCTCTGGGCAAATTTCACTGACAGCACCTTTCTCTTCTCAGCACACTGGGATTCAAGCCCTATTACTAATCCCTGGGTGCCTTCAAATTACCATTGCTGTCTCCCTGTGTTCCTGGTGCTTTGAGCTGTGATGTGCCACCAAGGGCCTCTCTCCAGGCTACCTGCCCTGGCCTTGGAGGGCAAGTGATGGTATCTGCCATACACTCATCACAGAATACCATTAACCCTGCATAGGCCTGTGCATATTCCTTCCTTGGACGTAACGTAGATGTGTCCTACAGAGACTGAATAGACAGGGTCATTGAGTGTTACAGTGGTGAGCAAGTGGGTGTTGCATGCTCACGAAATTACCAAGTCACTGAATTAGGTTTTATTTGGGGGGCAGTGATGGTAGAGGAAAGGTATTATTTTTCCTTTGACTCTATCTGACATGATGACGAATGTGATGGAATATGATGGCTGAGAAGAAGGAGAGACCTGGGTTTTGTCCTGAACTGTGGAAGGATGCAATTGTCATGGAGGCAGGAAGGATTCTGTGAGGAGCAGCTCTAGATAGGGAGACCAAAGAGACCATTCTGGACATACTTAGTAGGAGACAGCTCAAGTGTGGGACTGTTGCCAATGACGGGCTGTTCCAGGGATTGAATTACGTCACCGCTGGTGGCTGGCTTTTCTGAGGTATGTTTTAAGGAAAATGTTTACAGCATGGCTATCATGATTTTCAGAGTAAGCCTCCAGGCAGAATATGCAACACCTATGCTTCCCATTGCTGTAAAACCATGTAACTGACTCACATGTGTGAATTTTTTTTCTGAACCAAGAGACTTGGTTCTGTTTTACCAGCTCTGACTTGAAATCCCCCAAACCTTTTTTAGTGCTTAGCCATGATTATGACATATATGCAGCAAAGGCTCTGGGTCTGTTGCAAAAGCAGACCTCATGCAAATGGAATAGCAAATTTAGCAAAGGCCTCATTTGCCTGCATGTGCAAGTTTTGCCGCCCTTTTGGATTTTCGTTTCTAAATGCTATTCTGATGCTTTTTCTTGTGCTTTTCTCTGCATTTCTTCCTTTTACTTTTGACACCTCTATGTTCTTGTTGTCATGTCAGAATTGTTCCCCAAGTGAATCAGATCTAAGTTTGGGGGAAGAACCCCAGTCTTAAGTAACTTTTATATACCGATCCCTCAACCAGATCCCTTGTCAGATACCCATTTAATTAATTTAGATGTGATTGTCCCTCCTGAATAGATGGAATAGATGAGGGAGCTGATACTCAGTGAGCTTAAATGACTTGGATAAGGTCTCACGTTAATGAGCAGCATGCATTGAGATTCCAGTCAGATGATTGAGTTTCCTAGGGCCAGAACCTGGGCTCTGCACAAGCAAGAGTTTGCTCTTGAGCCTGTTTCCAGATGTCAGTGCCTGGCTTTGTCCCGCCTTTTTCCTGTTGAGGGAGAACCTTACTGATGCCGCTGTACCTGATGCTTCCTTCACAATCATTTCTCCTCATTTACCAGAAAGTTCAGTGTACAGCGTGCACCTGTGGTGTGCTCAGTGTCGTCGCGTGGCAGGAAGACCTCTGGGGCTCACTCTCCAACATACATGAAGTAGGGACTTGCCTGGAAGAAGAGTGAGGGAAAGGGAACAGATGCTTCGTGAGTGTTCCTCTTTCACCCCTCCACCCCTCCTCAACCTCAAAGCCAGAGAATTACCCAGTCAAGAAGAGAGGGGAAGAGTGTTCTTGGAACAGGAACAGTGGGAATAAAGGCTTGAGATCTGGTTGAGATTTGAGGAGCTGGCATAAAAGTGTGGTGGGCAAAGGGCATGTGATGGGGGCCTTGGAGAAGTGGACTGCTATTGAGAACTCAATGGCAGTTGCAATTTTGACGTTCTGTTTCGTGATACCATCGTTATTCTCCAAGATCTTTTTTGCATTTGTTTTGCTTTCTTTTTAAGAAGGTTAGAGAAAACCCAAGAACAAGAGCAAACATGCTAGGATTGAAAATTATGAAGTGTGCATAGACCAGACTTGGAGCTTCTGGTCAGGCTCACCTCATGCAAGTGATGACTGGGAGGATGATTTAATTGGGAGGACTGTTGGCTGGACTGCCCATTTCTTGAAGAGTGGGGTTCATGGGTGCCTTGAATACACTTGGAAGTGTCTTAAACTATTAATTACCCAGCCATGTGAGAAAAAAAGGATTAAAGAGATTGAACACTTTCAAAAGTTGTTGTCGGGGAAGAAAGCTTTTTAATCATCAGTATCAAATGTGAGCATCTAAATAGAGGGGGATATTTTATAGCGTACAAACTCCCAGGTGGCCCTGAAGTTTTTAAGAATGGTCTGTACTGTTCCCAGCTGGCAAGGCTATTGTGTGGGCTTGGTGAAAGGTCTGGAATTTTGAGGTGTCTCCATTGTTTAACCAGATTGTATCTGAGCTCTCTAGCATTTATTTATCTACTTGCACAGCACAGCCAAAACTGTCATCTCTGCAAGTGTCTAAGAAAATCATCTTAACCCAGCCTCCTTCCTTGCATAAAAATCCTATAGTATCACCAACATTTATTTTGCCCTGGGATCCACTTATGGCCTAGGGAGGAACAGAAGAAATAAAATAAATCCAACAGGCTTTGTATTACTTGCCCTACATAAATCGTTTATTACTAGGGTGAATAGGTGAATAAATGCCTTTTTGCAAGACCATTGTGAATATCTAAAAGTCACCAAAGCCTTTAAGAACGCAGCAGAAATGCATTTTGCACACTTCCTGGAGAAATCGAATTCCAGTGCATCTTATTGTCTTCAGAGATACGAATCTTAAACACATGTACCCACTGACCCATCTTCTTGTTATTTTTATTCTCTCTTAGCCCTTGGTCACTGGGTAGATACACGATGAATAATCTATGGGAATGTTTGTGCTAGTGATTTAGGAAAAGAAATGTAACTTTTAGCTAAAAACTCCTTCCCCCTCGTATCTTAAAGTTCTGAATATGTTTGTCACACACAAACACCAAAGATGAATGTGCAGATACCACCCATGCCAGCATGTGGGATTCGTCCAGTCTGACAGGATGAACATAGCAGTTTACTTGTGCAATTTTTTTTTTTTTAACACTAGATCTCGTTATGTTGCCTGGGTTAGTCTTGGTCCTGGATCAGATCTGAGTACTCTAGATCCTGGATCAGATCTGGGATCCCATGGACTCAGGCAATCCCCAGCCTCAGCCTCCCAGGTAGCTGGAACTATAGTTGCCCACCACCATGCCCAGCTATTTTTTTGAGACTAGGTCTTGCTATGTTACCGAGGGTGGGTCTCAAACCAGCGGACTCAAGCGATTTCTAGCCTCGACCTCCCTTCTTAGGCTGGGATTAAAGGTGCATGCCACCACGCCCTGCCTTACTTGTGAATTTGACATTGATTTTCATGGGAAAATGGAAAGCACACATTGCAATTTATGGAGTTTCACACTTCATGCTTTGTAGTAGACATTAAAGGGTTCTTAAACCCTTTAAAACCTTTGAGGTATTAAGGGTTTTTCAACAACAGTCAACTTTCTTGAAGAGCATAAATGTCTCATTGGTGGGGCTTGACTTGGAAGCCAGTGAAATGGCTGGGAAGAGCACACCATGGAGCCAGTTCGGGTGTGGCTGGCTTTCTTGTTCAGGTGTTTGGGAGTTGGAAAGAAAACTGTTTTCTTGGTTACTTGGTAACAGTTGTTGACACACCTTTGTCTACACCTGCATGGACCGTTTTGAAACCCTTTCCACAGAACATGCTGTCGGGAACCTGTCTAAGTATGAACCTTAAAATGCAAGACATTTGGGAGGAAAACCCATCTAAACCACTTGCATTCTGGCTAGTGGCAGGATGTGGTTGGAGAGGGGTGTAAGAACCAGTCAGTAATCAGGAGAAGATGCTCTCCCAGGAAGGCGCTGGGGAGTCAGGCTGTGATCATAGTTCTGCCATCAGGGAAGGGACCAGCCACAGAAGAACCTCTCTTGTGGCCCAATTCTTATGGAAATGAGCGTCTGGAAAAATAGTTCTTGTGACTGCTGGCCCAAATCTGAGGCTTATTAAAGACAGAAACGGGACATTTGAAACTCTGAAGGACACGTTTTGCTTTTATGCCTGGTATATGGTCAACTGTCAACAAACTGACCTGTGCTGGTTAGAAAACTAGGTCACAGAGGGTCTTGCAGGAAATGTTTATGATATGGAATTATTCTGACCCTTATTGTGTTGGCTGGAAAATGGAACAATGCCTTTTCATAACAACGTGTTCAATAGGAAAAAATGTAGTAATGGGAATTGTTGGTTAAATAAATAACAGAGTGAGTATGATAAACGTGTGGTAAAAAGAAATGTGAATTCTTAAAAAAATAACAGAAATGAGTTTAGTGGTTGGCTGGGACAGTCCTTGGGCTTGCTTTAAGGCCCACACCAGTTTGCCTCCTGTTACTGTAAATATGTGTAGGCAGACAGCCATTTTATATGTGTTTGTGTTGTCTAAGGCTGATTTCTACTACAATGACAGAGTGATTGTCACAGGTACAGGATGGCCCATAAAGTCTAGAAATTGTTATCATCTCTCCCTATACAGAAGTGTGTTGGTCTCTGTTCAAAAACTGTCACTTAAAGCAACCTTGGTAGTTCACTGGCACATGAGAGCTTGGGAGGCATTGGTGTGGGGCAGGCATAGTCTCTTGGGCTCCAGTGAGCAAACTGCATGTAGTTATTGAGGCTGTTTATTTTTCTGCACCTCTGTGATGTGAGATGAGGGGCCCGTACCCTTCTTCACTACCTGAGAATGGTCTGTAACCCTCCAAGATTAAGAATCAATAGGCTAAGAAATGGAGACCTTGACTCCGAATTCATGGATTCATGCTTGAAATGATGGTTCCAAATGCCTCTACACCAAGAAAAGTCAGGCCCAGCTTTTGCTCATTTATTTATTCTTAAATAAAGAATATAAGATTTGCAGCATAGCACAGCTGGGGGATATGACACTTTGTAACTATTATTAATGGATAAGGGACCATTTCATGGATATTGGTTCCTTGAGCCTTAATAGCTAATGTCATATCACATTGTGGTTCTGGAGATATTTATTACTCGCCTCTCCCACCTTCAAAAAATGAAAGCTCTAAGGTCCAAAATTATAGGCCTTTTTAAAAGTGAATTTTGCTGTGACTTTTTATGGGTACACACCAGAAATCACTGCTAGTTAGTCTAACAATGTTATTACACATCTATCAAGTACGGAGCCCTGTAGGAATTTCTAAGAAGCAAGGGGTAGTGAGGAGATGTGAACCTGTTTCTCTGGCTCATATACAGTTATGTAAACCAGCATCATCCAAATAAATATGCAAATAAATTATACTTTAAAAATCAAGAGGTAGAATCTAAAATGGGTTAAAACTAAGTTGTCATTATCATTCTCCGCGAAGTGCTGGTTTCATGTACGGTGGCCTTCTCTACTCCGTGTAGGCTGTCCAGTAGGGTGTTTGAGTCTATGGGTTTGAGACCCGTCCAGGGCAATATAGTGAGACCGAGTCTCAAAAAATAGCTGGGCGTAGTGGTGTGCACCTGTAATCCCAGCTACGTGGGAGACTGAGGCTGGGGATCGCTTGAGTCCATGGTACCCTGGGCAGCGTGAGTCTGTGGTTCCCTGGGCAACGTAGTGAGACCTAGTCTCTTAAAAAAAAAAAAAAGTAAATAGTTTTTGGTGCAATTTCAATGGGAGAGACCTAGGACAACAGGTTCTGGGTTCTGGAGGCTGGGGTGAAGATGCAGGACTCCTTGGAGCTTCAGGCAGTTCTCAGGCTGCTTGGGGCCCAGGCAACTGTTTCTATCCTTAAAGCCATGGAGTTAGGACAAACACAAATATTAGGGAAAGGAAGGAAACCAAGGGTTACACATCAGATGGCACTGGAGACCCCCAGACCAGAGCTTGAGGCTTTGGAAATGGAGAGCAAGGAATTGTGAGGATCCCAACTTGTATTCATTTTTTGTCATTGCAAGTTATGAAAGATGGACTAGTTCAAGTTGCAGGATTCTAGGGAGTTTTACTGATGTGAAAGCTTGTCTATTTCTTGGGGGCAAGACATTGGACATCTCCAGTGGGATTCAATGATTTCCTAGTTTTGTTTACTGTCAGGGCCTGAAACAGTGATGCATGATGGCTGTGAGCACACCTGCTACCCAGATTTTGGTTTTCTAAATGTCTTTGCACGCTATAAAAGGAGTGGGCTCCTTGAAGAAATGGGTGACCTAGGCTCTGGAGCGGAGGAAATACAGCATGAGTGTAAAGTTTTTTGTTGTTGTTTTTGTTTTTTTGTGTCCTGTGAGTAAAGAAGAATTATTGGGACATGTCAAAGGGACAAAGGAGCCAGCTGGAAGGGCCTTCTAATAACCACACCGGCATCAAAATAAATGTAGGAGTAATGGATCATAGCTCATTAAACAATATAAAATCAATGAGTCTTTACTAATCTGAACTAAGTAAATAGGGAAAAGAAGACATTCTACCTTCAATAGAATATTAACCAATAAATGTAGAAGAAAGGGTAAAATTAAAAATCTCATTTGGCAACATGCTCTAATTAATTCAGGCAAGACATTTCGAAACATTCTAAGGTTAATGGAGAAAGATTTGATAAAGATGAGGTATTTACCTATCCTTAGTATCTTTCTATATACTGCATGTTAAATTTGCAAGTGGGAGGGATTAAAGAGTAACACAGCAGAGACTCCCAGGAGACAAGAGCGATCAGATGAATAAAATACAACCACTTCAAGAAAGGGACAAGGTTTACAGCAGCACTTGTGTAATAACCCCCCTCTGCTAGCCCCACACGTGTTTATGAGAAATCTCGGACAACCTCAAGCTGGGGAACATTGTGCAAAATTCCTCCCGGTAACCTTCATAACCATCAGGATTATAAGTGTCAAGGGCAGACTAAGGAATGGTTCTAGACTGATAAAGAATAAAGAAAGAAACAGGACAGGTTAATAGAACATGTGGCCCTGGATTCTGTTCCTTTTCCTTGTTAGAATATTCGGTGAGATTTGTATGGGTCTGTGTTCATTTCAGGATGAGAATGGTTGCACTGCACTTATTTGGGGAAAATACTTTGGGCAAACAGGAGTGGTGGAATCTCAGATATTTACTTTGATTTGGTTTGGGAAAGGGAGTGCTTTATTTGTTTGTTTTTATATATTTATTTAGTAAAAAAGTGTGGGAGCTTATGCGTTCTGTTCACTGAAGTTGTAGAAGATGGTGGCACAGGTCAGCTTAGATTGCAGATGGTGCGGCAGGCTGAGCATGCATTGGCAGCTTGTATTGTCTTTAGCAGAGAAGCAGGTGCCAGTGGGAGCAAGAGGGAACAGATGGGATGTTGTCAGTATACAGTAAAGGGGCATCAGCCTACTAAAGGGTGAAGGCTCCCCATCAGGGAGTAAATGGGACACCAGGAGTTGAATCAGGAGAAAAGGATGGGTTAAGATTTTGCTGGAGCTGGATGTGGAGGTGAGAGCAGAAACCTCCAGTGGCACTTGGAAGCATATGTCTGCTGGTCCTCCAATGTCATGCCAGTCAAGGGCAGCTCTTCCATCCCTTCCAGCTGTGAGTATCAGCACTGTCTGGGACTACATAGAAATGCCTTGAGGCCTGGGTGAGGAGGTCAGGAGGAGTGGCTTGCCAGGGACTTCAGAAGGATTACTGCAGTTTATTCTAGAAAGAGGAATTGGTTTAAGCTCATTCTGAGTGACCTTTCCTTTAATCCTGGTTCTCCAAGATTCATTTCTGCTAATGCTTGTGAAATGCTGGCTGTCTCCAAGTATAGGCTGGAATGTGAGGGTTTAAGGATGACTCGTCTGCCCTTGGTTATGGGGCTGATCTCTGCAGTCCTTGTGATGGCTGTTCTGGTCCCTCGAACATGCCAAGGAAATGAAAAGAAAGAATCTGAATTCGAGTGTGTAGGATTTTTTTGTGTGTGTTTCCTATTAATTTGATTCATCAAAGATATGAATGCCTGCTGTGTGCTTAAATGCTGTGGTTCCAAAGAACTTGTATTTCCTGCACTAGAGGAACCAGAGTTGGATGAGGTGGGGAGGTGGGAACTGTGAGTGAAGGAGTTATAACGCAGCATGGAAGTGATTTAATAAGGACTGATCCAGGGCCGGGGAGTTGGGGAGGAGAAGGGATCCCTGCTTTGCAAGTGTTGGGGAGGGGAGCCTTCAATTTGGAAGAAACAGTGTGTGTTTCTTCAAAGAAAGGCACAGAGGCCAGAAATCTGGAATTGGAGGGAGTCCTAGAGTCAGTGGGGGGGGGGGGGTTGGAGGTGAGGAGTATGGGAATAAAAGACAGTGCTGTGTGATTAATGGGGTCGGATCGAAGGACCTTTTGTGTTACCCCTGTGTGAAATCTGAAGGAAAGAGTGCGTTTGGGCATGGTGAGCCAACGACTTTGCTGGATACCTTGCCCGACAAAATAGAAAATTAATCAAGAAAAGGACAGAGACAAACTATGCTAGTTTGTTCAGGCTGCCATAAGAAACTACCACAAGCTGGGTGACAGAAGCAACAGAAATTTATGTTTTTTTGCAATTCTGGAGGCTGAATGTCCAAGATCAAGGTGTGGTGTCTGTCCTGGTTCCTCCTGAGGCCTGTCTCTGAGGCCTACAAGTGGTCATTTTCCTGCTGGGCCTGTCTGTGTGCAAACATCCCCTAGTTATAAGCACACGGTCCTATTTGATCAGGACTGACCCCAAGAATCTCACATTTGACTTAATCTGCCCTTGAACAGCCCAGATGAGCTCAGTCACATCCTAAGGAGTTAGGGCTTTAATTTACAAGTTTTGGGGAGACAGTTCAGCCCATGCAGGACATTTTATTTTTTGTTTTCAAATGCCCATAGACAGCCTCTCTCTCTCTCTCCCACAATCTTTGAAACAGAAAGAACAGCCAAACAGGTGCCACAGAGGTGTGTTTGTGACATCTGCCAGGATGTTCCCCTACAAAAATCATGTCAACATACCCAAGAAACGCACAGTAAACTCATATACAGTCCATGGATGCCCTGTAGAGACGGATGCCTTGTCAATCCTGGGGCTCATCATGGATTTGTTCCCCACATCTCTGTAGTCTCTTGCTGTCTAGAATGGTCTCCTGGTTTTTGTTTTGTTTTTCATGGCACTGACAGCTTCAAGGAGGCCATACCGGCTTCCACATTACCTTCTCTCCTGGTTACATTCAGATATGCTTGTTCACTTGGTCCCTTGTAAGAAGTGTGTTTGCGATGTCTGCCCCGTTATCAGGAGGTGCTGAATTGAAACTTCAGCTCGGGTGTTATCTGGCTGCTCTCTCCGTGGTAAAAGTAACATTTTCTTTACCATTTAATAAGTAGTCTGTGAGCTGAATATTTACTGGAAGCAAGTAAATATTTCAACAGCGTTTTACCTAGTGATTTGGCGTCTACTGATGATCTTTGCTTACGAGTCACTACTCATGTAAAATGATGCATTTTAAAATTCAGTTGCTTCTTGTTTTATACATCTACATTAGTAGTTGTCAATTAAAGAGGAAAAAAGTACTGCCTATGCTCCAATTTCTTTTTTAATTCACTGTCTGATAAAATATCTATCATAGTCAGCTCAGGCTGCGATAACAGAAATGCCGCGGACTGGGTGGCTTGAACAATAAACATCATATCTCGTAGTTTTGGAGGCCCGGAAATTCAATATCAAGAGGTGGGCAGATGCAGTGTCTGGTGAGGGCTCTTCCTTGTTTGCAGATGACTGCCTTCCCTCTGTGTCTTCACAAGATGGAAAATTGTAGTCTCTAAGGGTTTCCTTCAGGGACTTTACCTCCATGATCTCATCTAAACCTAACTACCTCCCAAAGGGTGCACCTCTGTGTGCCGCCACTCTGAGGACTAAGGCTTCAGTATATGAGTTTTGGGAGTAACCATCCAGTCCACAGCATCTTCATTCCTTTTTTAAGTCCAGATGTTGCCACATCTGGCCATTGCTGTTTGAGCACCTTCAAGCTGACTCTAGTGGCTTTCTGGTGCATTCCCATCACTATTCCTTGATGGCGCTTACAGGATGATCCGGGATCACTTTGTGTTTTCCCTGCCTCAGACATGGATTTCCGGTTCTTTTTTGTGAGAAATGGTAACTGGAGACCAAGATCTAAGCATGTTCTTCATTCCTGGGCTGTCACTATTTCCAGGTCTTCACAGGTCAAAGCTGAGAAACAGATTCCTTTCCTATGAATTCATTCTTGTGTTCTGCTGACTTCAATTTCAACTCAACACAACTATGTTCTTCTCACTGTTTACATGTCCTACCTATTAATGCTGCTTATTTGTTTCATCTTTTAATTTTAAGGTTTGATTTTATCCATCCCTTTTCATTTAATTAATATGCTTTTTGCACGGTGCCTGTAAGCTTCAGCCTATTGATGCGGCTGGGGCTTAGGGATCGCAGTTCGAGTCCCACCTGGGGCATGTAGCAAGACCTAGTTCCAAAAAAATAGCTGGGCATGGTGATGCGCGCCTGTAATCCCTGCTACCTGGGAAGTTGAGCCTGTGGATTGCTTGATTCTGTGGTACCCCAGGCAGCGAGAGCCTACAGTTCCATGGGCAAAAATAGTGAGACCTGGTCTCAAAAAAAAAAAAAAATGCTTTTTGCTACTAAAAAAAAGGGATATGATTCACAAGTCACAGCAATGTGAAAACATCTCACTCTTATGTTCTCTCCAGCTCACCTGTCCCATTTTAAGTGACCATGAACATTAATTGATTTGTCCTTTTTAATGTTTATTGCAAAAATAAGCAAATATATATATTCTTACTCCTTTCGCCTTGCTTTTTTCCCACTTTATGTAAACTGACTATCCTTTCAAAGTTCGCCATCTTTCTTTTTCACAACTGTATACTGCTCCATATGGGTAGCAACATCAGTTAGCTTTGATGCATAAGAATTAAGGTTTTTGTTAATCCTGCATGTTACTGCAGCAAATGATGATGAAGTGAATTGACTTGTGAATGTTATTTTTGTGTTTTTAGAGATATTTACAAAGTCAGTACTTAGCACTGGGATTGCTGGGTCAGAGGGTATGGAGCTTTCTCAGAAAATCATACATTCCTCCTGCCTTTTTATTCTTCCAACAGTAGTGTTCTCCTAATAAATAGCCTGCTTTGGGATAGAGGACAGATTGTTTGAGTTATTTGTAGAGTAAGACTTTCAACCCTCAGTTAAAGTCATCATCACCCAAGGAGTTTTTGACAGATCTTTACATTGGGACTGTAGCCACCCCAAGGTACTGATACTTATTTCGTCTTCAGTGAGCATTATGGAGCATGGATTCGAGTTACTTTGTAGAACTACTAACTTATTACCTAACTTTATTTGCCTATACAATAATCTTTTAAGTAATCCTCGGAGGAGGTAAATAAAAGCATGTCACTGACAGAAGAACCTTCTTGTACCATGATTTCTGAACTGCCTAAAAATACTGGTCATTATATATTTGTAATTTTTCAAAAATGGCCTGATTTCAATTTATTTTCATTCACGCTACATGCATTTATTGAGCACTTGCTGAATACCAGTCTTGGCCTGAGTAATGAGAAAAGAATGCAAGACAGACCAGGTTTTTAGGGTTTTCACTCTAATTGGGGGAGGTGCAGGTACAGGAGTCTACTGAATGCCTCAGTTGTCCTAGTACCACACATTTGCTCTGCACCCTGACCTAAGGAATTCACTTCCCAAGGGGGGAGGCACACATAACTAGAATATGATCAGGAAACGTGCTCCTGGAGAACATAGGAGTGGCATCCAACCCAGCTAAAGGGATAAGAGGAGACTTCACAGTGGACATTGGAGCTGAAATTTTCCAGGCCATAAAAGGGAGGAACAACTTTCCAAACTAAGGAGTTGAGTGTGCAGCGGATTAGTGGTGAGAGGGGTGCATGCTGCTTTTGGAGACTTTCATTGTGGCTCAGGGTGTGGGCTTTAAGCCAGGATGTGGCAGAAAGAAGATTGGCTAAGTAACCAAGGACCACATCCCTTGATCCAGGACTTGGTGCATAGTAGGTACCTAATAGTTCATTGAATGATGCCTTGCTGGCTATGGAATAGAGCAGTTTTATATTAACTTCCTGCCAACCACACTCAAAAAGAGTTGGTGTTTCCAGTGAATTTGACATCTTATCTTGTGGATGAAACAGATTTTTTTAATGCAAAGTCACATTAAGAAAGCGATCCTTATTGGCAGGGGTCACCTGGTTCATGTATCTTTCTAGATTGATGGACAGAAAGTAAAATCTCTTTATATTGTGTCACTGATGTTTCTTTTTGTCTGCTTATTATAATCCAGCTGATGGCATTTTAAAAAGGCACAGTTCCTGAGCGTCCTCAGAATGTTTCCCATCAACTAAAGAAAAACAGACTAACAGTCGCCATCATGTTCAGAGATGCTAGTTCTAGAATCACTTCCTCAGGAAATTGTGTTTGTGTGTGAGTCTGTGGTTCTGTGGTCTGCTATACCAAGGACAGGAACGCAGAGGAGTTGTGACAAAGTCATCCTGAACTGGTGTTGCCAGCTGTAGCTGTAGCAGGAGGCACAGGGAACCACTTTAGATTCGAATTACTTTGAAGCTTTGCTGCTACATCCCTCCTTTTATTTATTTTTTAAAATATTTATTTATTTATTTTTCTAAGAGACTAGGTCTCGCTATGTTGCCCAGAGTTGTCTCAAACCCCCCTGGACTCAAGTGATCCTCAACCTCCTAGGTGGCTGGGATTACAGGTGCATGCCACCACACCTGGCTTCATCCCAGCTTTTAATGTAGGTTTTATTTTCAGCTACTTGATAACTGGAGATCATTAGAAAATTATTTTCTGAAACTGGGCATGGTGGCGCGCAACTGTAATCCAAGTGGGAGGCAAGAGATCGCTTGAGTCCATGGGTTCAAGACTACCCCAGGCAACATAGTGAGACCTGGTCTCAAAAAAGCAGCTGGGTGCGGTGGCAGGTACCTGTAATCCCAGCTACTTGGGAGGCTGAGGCTGGGGATTGCTTGAGTCCATGGGATCGGTGCTACCCCCAGGCAATTTAGCAAGATCTAATCTCAAAAAAAGGAAGGAAAGG
>PVHY01011300.1:0-48477 GCA_004024945.1 Uropsilus gracilis | reverse complement strand
ACAGTAGTGCTGGATTTACTCAACTCTAAAAATAAAATTTCCTTATTTTTTAATAACAAGAGAAAGTAGTTTCTACCCTCTTGGAAAAATGTCAAAAGTGCTGAAGAGGTGGTTGAATTTTTTGTAAAGTTTAATCTTACTCACAGTTCTAGAACAGGAAATTGAAGAACCATATAGGGGCTATCTGTAAATTCATTGTCATGTAACATCTTAGCTCAAATTCATCAAATGGGAGGGTGTTTGCTTTTTTCACATCTCCGGAATGCTCCTTCCCACACAACGTCACTAAATTAGAAAAAGGGACAGGTCTCTAGAGAGAGAAAAGCCACAGAGACTGAGCTTGTTTCTCCTAGAAGACAATCGGTTTTATTTCACATGTTAAACATACATATGTACATGTACACATGCCTTTTGCTGTAAACGTATCCATAACAGACATCTTAATGTTACAATGGTTATCAGTAATATCTGATAGATACAGGATAGCAGAAGGGAGAGCAGCTAAGAGTCCAAGCAGTGTGGAACATCCTGCAGTTTTACTCATAAAGGGCTTTGCAAATTCAGTTAAGACCATTCATCTACTCTAGCACATGCTATTTAAAAATCAAATATCATTTTTGATAGTTTCTTAAAAGATTTACTATTAATAACAACTTCATTAACACGTTTTTATTGACCATCAACCTCCATTTTGTAAATACTTGTGCAAACATGCATATTTCTGCGTATCTGTACATGAAATTGATACACAATTACTGAAGATTCCTGAACTGGTCTACATAGACCACTAGAAAACAGAAAATAATGGGGACAAAGCAAATTCTGATATCTGGTATAAAAAGAAAGAAATTCAAATTCATGAGCTTTTTAAATAAATGGTTCAAATAAAGACTTCATATCACAAACAAATTATACACAGAGTTGCCACCATACTTTAAACAGGTAATACATTTCTGTAGTTGCCTCTAAATTAGATTTACTTCTTTTGAAGGTAAGAAAAAATCTGTTGGGTTTATATTACCCTGTTAATAAGTGATGTTGGATACTTTTTCATGCGCCCTAGGCCATTTATTCTTCCTCCCCTGAGAAGTATCTATTGAGCTACCTGCCCATTATCTATTGACTTATTTTATTTTTATTGAGTTGTATGAGTTCTCTGTACATCTTGAATATTAACCCTAATTAGAAGCATGGTGTGCAAATATTTTTTTCCTGTTTTTTTTAGTTTTAATGATTGCTTCAGTATAAAATATCACCTCGTAACAGTGTGAATGGTCCTATTAAAAAAAGAAACAAACATTGCTGAGGCTATAGAGAAACAGATACACTCATACACTCTTGGTGGGGATGTAGAATGGTCTAGCTTCTACTGAAAACAGTATTTCTCAAAATATTTAAGAAATGGATAAATCATACAATCCAGCGATTCCTTCCTTGGCACTTATCCAATTACTGAAAAACAGTATCAAAGGGATTTATCCTATCCTGCCTCTGTTGATTGCAGCATTACTTATAAAACAGTCTAAATCTCCAATGACAGATGAATAGATTAAGATGACTAAGTCATATTCAGAATGAATTATTATGCATCTATTTTTTTTTAAAGGGGGACTATTGCCATTGTGACAGCTTAGATGGAGTTGGAGTTGATTATGCTATGTGTATATTAGTCAGGAGAAAAACAAATACCAGGTGGTTTCACTCATAGGTGAAATGCTGGACACAAAACAGAAAAACTGGCTAAACTAGGAAAATGAGGCAAAATCAGGTTGTTCCTAGTCCGCACAAGCACATAACCTGTAAATGTTTGTGAACTGTAGATGGGCCTTGTTTTTGAAGCAGTGTATCCATTGTGTGGTTTGGCCACTTAACAGTGCAAAGAGGGCTAGCTAGGAGGTGAGTAGTTGCTGTTTGGTCTCTCAGAGTTAGTGTCTGCCTGCTAGCCTGCCTGCCTCCCTGACTGCCTACCTCCCTGCCATTCTCCCCAACCCCCACCCCAAAATAGCAGTTATATTGATATAATAAAGGCTTCAAGAATCTTTGTTCTCTTATCTGAATCAACAATTTGGGTGGTCAAGAGTGTGAATGGGAATAAAGTGTAGAAAGACCTGGTGGTATATTATAAAGGGCAACGAATGCTCTGGTGGTGAGTGGGGAGTGATGATGTACTTCAAAGGATGTGTGAACCCATTTCCCTGAATCATATGCAGAGTTTTTAACCAATATCACCTCAATAATTAAAATAAACAAGTAAAACAAAAATAACAAATGGTGATCCCCTTCTATGTCATTCTTACACAGGCCCATGTTGATAGACTGGGTGGGGGCCAGAAGACAATGTCTCCACTTCCATATCAACAGGTAGAACCACTTTCTTAGTTTCAGTGAGCCAGAGATGATGTAACACTGAGATATGATCGAGCAGAACAGTTGCTCAGAGCTCAGGGGAAAATAATGAAGACCCTACAGGCTTGGAGGACAGAGCTGGCCTGATCTATGGCTAGTATGGAGGGGAGATTTGCTAACTACCATTTAGGAAATGTTCCCTTTTGGAACTGAAATCCTATCTGATTCTTGTTTTACCACAAAGTATATAATGTTTCTCATTTCACAGGTTCACAATTGAAGAGTAATTTTGCTTCCGAATTGTGTTTCACCCATGGTTTAATATTTAAGCATTTTATTTTTCTTATTTTTTTTACTGTGAATTCTTGAGCAGTATTTGATATTTCCCCTCAGATGTTGACCCTATAATTCTTCCACTACCACATTACCCATCAACCAGAACCCTAATTCTGTGTGCTATTCCCTCTGCTGTGTTAACCTGTCTCCTTCCTCCCCTGCTATGTGCCTCAGATCTATGGTTAGCTTACAAATTTTCTTCTGTTCTTGACTCCCTTGTTCAGTTTCTCTAAATTTCATGTCATTAGTGAAACCATCTGATGTTTATCTTTTTCCTTCTCACTTGTTTCACTAAGCATAATATCTTCATGTTTCATACGCTATAAATGGTATGTGTTTGTCTTTCTTTGATCACTGTATAATTTTCCATTGTATAGACATATACCACATTTTTTGATCCATCCACATCATATGAAAAACATTATTTGTATGAGACTTTCGATTTAGAATTGAATACGGAAATGGTTAGAATTTGGGAATTGTTATTGAAACAGACCCCTGTATTGCAAGCCATAGGGCATGACTGACTTTTCCCCACTGCCTGAGTGGCAGGGCACGCCAGCTTTGTTGTGGCTAAGACATGCCATTTCAGTCCACTTACTGGGTGCATTCTCCCTTTCCTCCAGCACTAACCAGGTTTGAGTGCTAAGCTCTGGAGGCATCCTCTTGGGTGCAGCAATGGGAATTTACCTGCCTGCTGTCAAAGTGTACTGCCCCTGGATCAGCGCATCCAGGCCTTTCTAAAAGCAGCTGCAGCAGAAGCAGGCATTTCCCAACTTAACATACCCTAAGAAGCGGTGGGTTCTGGTGACTAGCCACAAAAAAATGCTGTCTGAAGACCTGTTTAGTCCAACTGTGACCAGCAACAGCAGCATCAGCAAGGTCAGTGGTGGTTCACACCCCTTTTGCCCTAGGACCTACAGGTCTGGGTCTCTGACTCAAGAGGTAACCCTGAGGCCCATGGCTCCTGGGGCCTCAGGGAGGAGTCTTGGAGTCCCCTGTAGTTAAAAGCAGTAGAAACCTGCAGAGACTGGTCAACATGGTGGGCTCATAGTGCCGCAGCTGGGACCTGTGCTCCAGTCCTGCCACAGGCTCCCACAGACACATTGTTTCGCTCAGCTCACTGAAGGGGCACTGGATGCAGTGGACCTCCTGCTCCCACCAAAGTCAGCTCTAACTGTGGTTCCCCAGAACCACTGACCCAGAGCCTGCCATGACCTCAAAACAAGTCAGGTCTGACCAGGTGCCCAGATTTTCCTTATATTATCTGGCACCAGGATCCCAAATGGACCAATCAGCTTTGAGCTCTTCACTTGACAAACTTCAGCTCATTATACAAATCAAAAGTTCAGCAAATTGATGGTGCCAATCAGATGCTGAGACTGGAGAAGCAGTCCAATCAGGTTTGAAGGGAGGGAGACCCTGAGAGGATATAAGCCTGATGGGATAGATTCAACAGTCAGCCTCCAAAGAGAGAAAGACTCAGCAGACAATTTCTATGAGATTCAGCAGATATTTGTAGACTTCCAGACCTCCACAGACCATGTAGAGGTCTCTGCCCCTGTTTCTGTTACTGCCTCTGACATCACAAGGAAGTGCCATCAGCCTGCCTCTGACACTGCCCCCTGCTGACAGCTGGTAACTAGTACCACTAACCAGTGCTAACCAGACAGGTGACTGGCACTTGTGTTTGTCCACCTTTGAGAACTGTCCACCAATTCGGTCCATCTGGCACCACCTATCAGTTCTTCTACCTTCTTAATTCTCCTGTCTGGCATCTGGTGATGCCAGATCTGACTTGCTGTGAACTGCCTGGTGTCATGTCAGCAGCCTCATTCCTTAGCACTTCTAGCTGCCACTGTGAGACCAGGCCCACTGCATACTGGTGTGCTACCTGCTCCAGGACCCTGTTGATAAGACAGTACCATCTTGCATCAATGACTTTTGTTTGGAACAACTAACCTAAAGACACTTTCTGGGTTGAAACAACTGGCCACTGATGGCCTTAAAAACTCTTGTGTTAAAAAAAAAATCCCATTCTAGTTACACCCTCCAACTGATAGTCTTGCAGCTATTAGTGCATGGTGAAAACACAGAAACAGTGACCTGTTCCCCACCTTGGCACTGCTTTGGCCCTATTTTATTGTGGTAGTGATTGTATTTTGCATATAAGAAGGACATGTATTTGGGGTTTCACAGGGTGTCTGATTCTTGTTCTCCAAAAATTCGCATGCTGAAGCTGGACCTGTGGTTACTGCACCCGTAGATAAGAGCTTTAATGTAAACTAAAGTAAAATAAGGTTGTAAAATGGTACCCTAATAAAACATGACTGGAGTCTTTATTTGAGGAAGTACCAGGTTGCGCAGCTAAAAAGGAAAGATCTTGGGTGGACACACAGGAAGGCAACCATCTCGAAGCGAGAAAAAGAGGGCCAGGAAAATGAACCTCTCTGGTATCTTGATCAATTCCCCAGAATTGCGGGAACAAAATTGTTTACGTTGTCCAGTGCAGTATTTTGTTATGCGGGTCCTAACAGTTTTATTGATATGTGATAGTTGTAATCCTAACCTGCTTATTTGCTATTTGATATATATTTATAGGCTTTGCAGGGAGAAACTACTCTTCAAAACTGTTAGAAACATACTAGACATTTTTCTCCAGTTTGCTATAGGTTGGGTTTTTATCTGATGGGAAGCTAGTTCTCTCATGCATCTGCATTTGAACACTTCACTTCTTGACAGAAAATTAATTTCCATGCTCTAACATGAAATTTATTTATTTATTTATTTATATTATTATTATAAAGTTTATTCCAGTTGACAATTTAGGCCATAGACATCTACATGAAAATTCCATAAAAGGGATGAGTATGTGGGGGCTTAGGAGGGGTGGAAATGGGAGGAAGTGGTCAGGGAGGGAAGGTGATGGGTGGTCCCCAGGGAATGCAAAGATGTGAAACACATGTATAAAAAAATAAATTAACTAAAAAAAAAAAAAAAAAAAAAAAAGGGAATCAGTACAATTTCCACGCTGGGGAGAAGCAGCTCTCCTGCCTGCCTGACACTATGCAGATGACTCTCTTTTTCTTTCTCTATTCCCTAATAACCCTGTCCCTTTTTTTTCTCTTTTTTTAAAAAATTTAATTTAAATTTTTAAAAATTTGCACATATATGTATATTTATGTTTATATTACATTAGTCCATTATTGTGTACTCCGGGGGTTTCCCATTTCACTAACATTTGTTTACCATCCTGATCTTTTGTGCTCTTTACCTCCCTCACCTTCTTCCCCCTGCTCCACTCTCACTCAATGGTTCAGTCCCATTGGTTGTTTTCATTCTTTCTTATTTGTTTGTTTGTTTTTCCCTATAAATATCCATCATATAGGTGAGACCATCTTGTACTTCTCATTTTCTTTTTGACTTATTTCTGCTAATATGAGTCTTTCTAGTTCCATCCAGGTTGCTGCGAATGACTTGTGTTTGTCCTCCTTGATTGATGCGTAGTATTCCATCGTGTATCTGTACCACATTATTTTTAGCCAGTCATCTGTTTTGGGGCATTTGGTTTGTTTCCAAATCTTGGCAATAGTAAACAGAGCTGCAATGAGCATGCACGTAATTTATTAATGTCTGAAAGAAAAGAGTTGACTTCCCACAAGGTGAACATGAATCAAAAATAAATTGGAGTAAGCAGTCAAGAAATCATAGAAGACTCACAGTATGTATACAAGATGGTAAGATATAAACAGATGGCATTTGATGATGACATAACCCAATATTCAAAATGTATCATTATTCACCAATGATATTCATGAATTAATAACAGAATGTTTTACTAGGAGCATAACATGTGGCTGTCTACTTTTCCATAACCATGTATTTCTTTGGTGTATATTTTTGGGTCTCTTATTGCAAATTAACTAACCATATAAATTGTAGATTCCTTTGGAATATGTGTCTATTTTTATACAACTACACTGCTTTTATAATTGTGCTGTACCTTAGTTTGAAGCTGAGATCATACTACCTCAATTCCTCTTCTATCATACATGCTTTGACTATTGGGAACTTTTTGTTGTTCCATATAAGTTTCGATAATGCTCCATTTTTTTCAGGAATTCCATTCAAACATGGATAGGAACATAACAAGTTTATTTGCATTTCAGAGAATTATAAAAGATTCAGAAACCCAAGTATATATCTAGAGGAAAAAAAGAATATTTTACATCAACTCTACTTCAATAAATGAATTTGGAAACTTGGTTAGTCATATGAGAGAAAATAAAATCTATATTATTTGTGAGTTAAAAGTATAATCTAAAAATCAGAAATCAAATATTTTGGTACAAATTAAAAGAATTGTTTATAACAGGGGACAAATAGATTGTGAATCTTAAATCACCTATTTTTGACAAATGTGATTGCATCTTTTAAACCTTATTTATGAGAGCAAATAACAAATATAATGGCAGACCTGAGATTTATATCTACTCACCACAATACATTATTAGCTATAATATTCAAATAATCTCTAAAGTCATTCATGAATGTAATAATAACTGAAGTGAATATTATTTTCATGTACCTACTGGCAGCTTGAATGTTTTCTTTGGTAAAGTAGCCATTTGATTCTTTGGCCTGTTATCTGAATGGACTGTTCTGTATTTGTTTTTTTAATTGATTGATTGTGAATATAAAATATGTGTGTGTGTGTGTGTGTATGTGCATTGTTCTCTACCCTGGGGTTCTCTACCACCTTGAAACCCTTAAACCATGATTTACAATTCTTTTGGCCATCCCTTCCTTTATTTTGTCCCCACCCTCTCTTTTGCTCTATGCTTCAGTTCTGTTAACAGTTTCAAATTTTACTTTTCCTTTGTTATGTTTGTTTTCCCTATATTCTGCCTATAGGTGAGATCATCCAGTATTCCTCTCTTTCTTTCTAGCATATTTCTACTAGCATGATTCCTTCTAGGTCCATCCATGTTATCACACATGGCTCAATAGTGTCATTTTCAGTTGCTGAATAATATTGCATTTTGCACATTTTTGACTGTGCTTTTTGCTTTGCTTTCGTTAAGTTGTGTGAGTTCTTTGTGGATCTTTGTTATCAGACCCTTACCATTTGTATGAAAAGTGATAACATTTTGTCATTCAATTGGGTGTCTCTTTTATTTGCTTATTGTCTCTTTGCTGTACAGAAACTTTTGAGTTTAATGTAGTCCCAGCTGTCTGTGTTTTCCTTCATTTTTTTTAGTGTCTGTAGATGTGCCCTGAAAGAGGTTCCTGAAGTGTAAGTCTTGAAAATGTTTTGCCTATAGTTTCCTCAATGTATTTTATGGTTTCAGGTCATACATCCAAGTTTGTTTTTATCCATTTTGAGTTGATTTTTCTACATGGTGTGAAGGGAGTAGTCTAGATTCAATCTTATTGTATATAGTGGACCAGTTTTCTCAGAACCATTTATTGAAGAGACTGTCCTTGTTCCAATGTATTTTTTCCCCTTTGTCAAAAATTAGTTTACCATATGTGTGTGGCTTTATTTCTGGGCATTCAATTCTTTTCCATTGGTCTAATTGATTTTGTTCCAGTACCAACCAGGCTGTTTTAATTATTATGGTTTTATAATATAAGTTGAAGACTGGGAGAGTAATTCCTTTATTTTTATCTTCTCTTGTCAGGAGGTCTTTGTCTATTTGATGTCTTTTATTATTCCTTATGAATTTCAGTATTTTTTGTTGGATTTCTTTTAATAATATCATTAATATTTTTATTGGAATTATGTTGAATCTGTAGATTGTTTTTGGTAGGAAGACCATTTTGATAATATTAATTCTTTTGATCCATGAGCAGGGAATGTCTCTCCATTTCTTTTTTTTTTTTTCAAGTTACTGTAAGGTATTTTTTATTAATAATTTTCTTGTTCACATATTTTTGTACAGATAGAAATATTATATCATTATATTATTGCATTCCCTGTGGTTCTCCCTCCAACTTATCACCTGTGAACTTTCATCTCGATATTTTATGCTCATCTCTTCCTTATTTCTCTGTTCCCATCCACCTTCCTAGCTGCTTGGCCCAGTTCTGTTGTTAGCTTATTTTGACTTTTTCTTGGCTTTTTGTTAGTTTCTTGGCCTTTTGTTGGTCTCATCTATAGGGTTCTATCTTTTTCTCTCTTACTTATTTCTGCTAATATCATTCCCTCTATGGCCATTCATGTTATCACATGTGCTTCATATTTATCAGTTTTGATTGCAGAATAATATTTCATTGTGTAAATATACCACAAATATTTTCAACCATTCATTCATTTTGGGGCAGTTCGGTTGTTTCCATATCCTGGTTATTGTAAATAGTGCTACAATAAACGTTCAAGTAAAAGTGTATTTGAATTAGTGTTTTGGTGTGCATTGGATAGATTCTAAGAAGTGAGATTGCTGGATTGAATGATAGTTCCATTTTCAGTAGTTATAAAGTTCTTCACACAGCTTTCCATAGTGGCTGGACCAGTTTGCATTCCTACCAGCAGTGTAAAAGAATTTCTTCTCTCCACATCCACTTGTTATTGTCTGTTTTTCTGATTTGGGTCATTCTTACTGGTGTGAAATGGTATCTCATTGTGGTTTTCATTTGCATTTCCCTGATGATTAGTGATGTTGAGAATTTTTTCATATGCCTATTGACCATTGTATTTCCTCTTTGGAGAAGTGTCCTTTTAGTACTTTTCCATATTTTTTGACAAGGCTTTAGCTTTGCTTTTGTTAGCTGCGTGAGTTCTTTTTGTATCTTTGCTATCAGACCCTTATCACTTGCATGGAGTGCAAATTTTTTTTCACATTATGTTGGATTTGGATTTCTTTTTGTTTGGGTTATTGTCTCTTTTGCTGTACAGAAGCATTTTTATTAGATATAGTCCCAGGTGTTTATGTTTGACTTTATTTTTCTTTTTTTTAACATCTGTTGATATGTCCTGAAATGGTTTTCTGAATAGTCTTAGTATTTTGCCCATAATTTCCTCAATGTATTTTATCGTTTCATCTGTTACATTCAAAATTTTTAGCCATTTGAGTTGGTTTTTGTACATGGTATGAGGGAGTAGTCTAGATTCATTTCTTTGCATGTAGTGGTCCAGTTTTCCCAGGACCATTTACTGAAGAGGCTATCCTAGTTCCAATGTATGTTTTTTGCCCCTTTGTCAAAAATTACTTGACCGTACATATTTGTGTGGCTTAATTTCTGAGCACTCAGTTCTTTTCCATTGGTCTGAATTTTTTTTTGTTCCAGTACCATGCTGTTTTAATTATTATGAATTTATAATATAATTTGAGGTCTGGAATAATAATGTCTCCTTTCTCCCTTATTTTGGTCCTCAGAATTTTGTATATTTATGGTTTTTTGTTATTCCATATGAATTACAGCAATTTTTGTTCTATCTCTTTAAAGAATGCCATTAACATTCTTATTGGAATTGTTTTGAATCTGTAGATTGCTTTTGGTAAGATAACCATATTGATAATATAAATTCTTCCAATTCATGAGCATGGAATGTATTTCCCCTTTTTTTTATGTCTTCTATTTCTTTTAAGTGTTTCATAGTTTTTTTTTAATAGATCTTTCATGTCTTTTGTTAGGTTTATTCTCAAGTACTTAATTTTCATTGGTACAGTGGAGTGTTTTTTTTTTTTTAATTTCTTCTTATGACTGGTTTTTTGTATATAAAAAAGGCCTTTGATTTTTGTGTATTGATTTTGTGACTGGTTTATTAATACAGTTAGCACTATGTTAACATAGTATTAGAATTATGTTAGAAAGCAATGGTGAGTTTGGACATCCTTGCTTAGTTCCAGATCTTAATTAAAATAATTTCAGTTTTTCCCCATTAAGGATGACGTTTGCATCCAGGCATGTGGTGTTGTGTGCTTGTGTCAGCCTATGGAGTTTGGGGGGCAGGTGCTGGGGATCTCAGTTTGAGATCCGCCTGGACTAGTGATTCCTAGTCCCCCCCAAAATAGCTGGGCTGTTGCTAGGGATTGCTTGAGTCTGTGGTACCCCAGGCAATGTGAGCCTGCATTCCACAGGTAAAAGTAGCAAGACCTAGTCTCAAAAAAAAAAAAAAGAAAGAAAGAAAAGAGGATGATGTTTGCTGTGGGTTTATTGTAAATGGCTTATACTATGCTGAGATATGCTCCATTTTTCCTGATTTTTTCAGTAGCTTTCATCATGAATGGGTGTTGAACTTTACCAAATGCTTTCTCTGTGTCTATTGATGTGATAGTATCTTTTTTGATTTTCTACTTGTTGATGTGATGGATTGTGTGAATTGTTTCTCAGAGGTTGAATCATTCTTGTGCTCCTCAAACAAATCTCAGTAGGTCATGGCGAATAGCCCTTTTATGCTTTGGTGGATTCTGTTTGCCAAAATTTTATTTAGAATTTTTGCATATATGTTCATTAGGTAGATTGGTCTGTAGTTTTTTTTTTTCTTTGTGCTATCTTTGTTTGGTTTTGGTATTATTATTATTATTATTATTATTATTATTATTACTACTATTTTGATATTAGGTCTCACTTTGTTCCCCGGGGAACCACAGACTCACATTGCCCATGGTATCCTGGACTCAAGTGATCCCCAGTCTCATCTTCCCAGGTAGCTGGGATTACAGGCAAGTACCACAACACCCAGCTATTTTTTGAGACTAGGTCTCACTATGTTGCCCCAGGCAGGTCTCAAACCCATAGAATCAAGCAATTCCTAGTCTTGGCCTTGCTCCATAGGTTGCAATTAAAGGCATGTGCCACCATGCCCGGCCCTGATTTTGGTATTATTGTAATATTTGCTTTATCAAATGTATTTAGTAGTGTTCCTTCTTTCTCCATTTTTGAAAAATTTTAGTAATACAGGCTTTATTTCATCTTTGAATGTTTAGTAGAATTTGTGAAACCTTCTGGTCTTTGGTTTTTATTTTTAGGGAGAGTTCTGATGACTGCTTCAATTTCATTGCCTGTGTCTGACCTGTTTAAACTCTCTCTTTCTTCTTTATTAAATTTTGTTTGGCTGTATAGTTCTAAGAATTTGTCCAACTTGTCCAGGTTGTTGTGTTTGTTTACATATAGATGCTCATAGTAGTTGCCTATTATTCTTTGGGTTTCTAATTGTCAGTTGTAATTTTTTCTCTTTTGCTTGTGATCTTGCTTATTTGAGTTTTTGCCTTTCTTTTTTTGTTTTTAAAATTAATTAATTAATTAATTTTAATATATTTCACATCAATTTAATCTCCAGGGGTCACCCACCACCTCCCCTCCCTGACCACTCCAGCTGGTCCCCACCCTCCCCTTGTGTGTTTTCATTTGGTTGTCCAAATATTAGTGAAATCATTCGGTTTCTGTCTTTTTCTTTCTCACTTATTTCTGCTAGTATGATTTCTTCTAGGTACATCCAAGTTTCAATAAATTCATCAAATTTGTCATTTTTAATTGATGAGTAATACTCCATTGTGTATATATACCACATATTTTTCATCCATTCATCTGTTTTAGAACATTTGGGTTGTTTCCATGTCCTTGCAATTATAAACAGTGCTGCAATGAACATCTGGGCACATGTGTCCTTTTGTACCTTATTGAAATTTCATTTGAGTAGATTCCCAGAAGGGTGACTGCTGGGTCAAATGGTAGTTCCATTTTCATTAGTTTGAGGGTCCTCCGCACTGCTTTCCATAATGGCTGAACCAGTTTACATTCCCACCAGCAGTGTAAGAATGTTCCTTTCTCTCCACGTCCAAGCCAGCTCTTATTGTTGCCTGTTTTTTTAATGTGGGCCATTCTTACTGGTGTAGGTGGTATCTCATTGTGGTTTTGATTTGCATTTCCCTAGTTGCCAGTGACATTGAGCAATTTTTCATGTGTCTGTTGGCCATTTGTATTTCTTCTTTGGAGAAGTGTCTTTTTAGTTTCCCCCATTTTTTGATTGGACTTCTTGTTTTGTTTTTGTTTAGTTGTGTAAGTTCCTTATGGATCTGTGTTATTAAACCCTTATCACTCTTATGAAGGGCAAAAAAAATTTCCCATTTGGTTGGGCTTCTTTTAGAAACAGAAAAAATTCTGTTTGCTTATGACCCTTGCTAAGGGTTTATTGATTTTACTTAAATTTTTTAAACAATCTTTTGTTATTATTGATCTTCTAGATTGTCTTTTTTGTTTCTATTTCATTTATTTCTGATTTGATTTTTATTATCTCCTGTCTTCTGCATACGTTTGGGTGTATTTGCTGCTGTTCTTCTAGTTCTTGAAGTTTAGATTAGATTATTTCTTACTTTTTGACATGAGCTTGTATTACTATGAACTTTCCTCATTACTTTTTTTGCTGAGTCCCAGACATTTGGAATGTTGTATGATCTTTGCTATTTATTTCCATGTAAGTTTGATTTCTTCTTTGATTTCCTCATTTACCCTGTAGCATGTTGTTCAATCTCCATGTAGCAGGTAGTCTCCTTGCTTTATTTTCATCGTTGATTTCTAGTTTGATGTCTTTATGATCAGAGAAAAAAGTTGGTATTATTTCAATCTTTGTGTATTAATAAATATTTGTCTTGTGACTTAATATATGTTTGATTTGGGAGATGATCTTTGTTTATTTGGAAAGAAAGTATTTTTTTCCTTGTGGTACAGTGTCCTGTCTATTAGGTGTATGTATGTGATCTAGATCTTCCTTTAGGGCTTCTGTGTCTTTATGTATTCTCTGTCTTGTTGATCTTCCCTTTGGTGAGAGTGGTGTGTGAAGGTTGCCTACCAAATATTTATTTTCACTAATATTTGTTTTCAATGTTGCTAGTAATTATCTGATAAATTTTGGTGTTCCCTCATTTGGTGAATTTATGTTATTGGTCACTTTGCATTTCTCATGTATTACCCTCTTTGTCTTTAAGAGTGTCCTTCCTTGTCTTTTGTCACTTTTTTTTTTAGTTTGAAATCTGCTTTATCTGTTATACGAATCTGTTATAAGAATTGTTACCCATGCCTTCTTGGGGGAGGGGTTGCTTTTCAGATTACTTATTTTCAGGTTTTAAATGTGTTTCCTGGAGGCAACAGAATATTGCATCTTGTTTGTTGATCCAGTCATCCAGTTAGATCTGTGTCATCTGTTTATGTTTCTGTTGGTTTTGAACTTAAGGCTTCTTAAATTTTCTTTTAGTGGGGATTTAGTGGTAATGAATATCTGGAGACTTTGCCTGTGTGAGAAGGTTCTAATTTTTCCTTCATAAAGGAAGGAGATCTTTGCAGGATAAAGTAGTCTTGACTGGCATTTTTTGTTTTAGAGTTTTTAATTAAGTGACTCCAGTCTCTCCTTACCTGAAGAGTCTCCTTGGAAAAATCTGATCAGCCTAATAGCTTTTCCTTTATATATTATCTGTTCCCTTTTTCTAGACACTTTCACTATTTTGTCTTTATATTGGACTCTTGTAAACTTTACAATGATGTGTCTTGCTGTGTTTTCCTTTCATTAAATTAGTTTGGTTTCCTTCTAGTTCTTTTATGTATGCTTATTTTCATTTCCTTTTTCAGGTTTGAGAAGTTGTCCTCCATTTTTTCTTAAATATCCTTTCAGTTCTTATGACTCTTCATTCTCCTTCTGTGATTCCAATTATTCTAGTATTTCCTTTGTTCAAGATACCCAAAAGATCTGAGTTTTCCTTCTGTCTGCTTCCTTTGTATTTCTTTTTCTTTTTCTTTGTTGGTCCTTTCTTTTTCAGTGTCTTTGAGGGTACTGATTCAATCATCTATTTCTCCTAGTCTGTTTTCATGGTTTTTCCCTGCATTTCTGAGCAACTCTATCACTCTTTCTATATCTTAGGACTTTTTCTATTTCCTTTTTAGGGATTCAATCTCGTACATTAGCTTATCAATTATATTACTTTTATTGATGCAGTCTTTATATTTTTCTCTTGCTTCTCTTAACTTTTTGAATACTTCTGTCATGCTGAGTTTAATTTCTCTTAACTCTGAATGGTTTTGTCATGATGAGTTTGAATTCTTTGTCTGATAGAAAAGGCGTATTTCTTCTTTGTCATCATTTTGGGATTAAGTTCATGGTTACCAGTTGACTGTTGCAGAGGTTGTTTTCTTGCAACCTGGGATGCTGGGTGCTGGATCTGCTGATCACTCTTCGGTGTTCGATATCTGTGGCATGCAATCAGGAGGCCCTGTGTGCAGAAATGGCATAGTGACCCACAGTTGCCCATTCCATATTCCCTAGGATGCTGAGCACTGGCTCTGGGAATCTTCCTCAGTATCCGATCACTGTGGTGGATAGATCAGAGGGCCTTTTTGTAGTGCTTTATGAGTTCTCAGTATATCTTTTGTATCTGTCCTTTGTCACAAGTATGGTGTCCTATATTCTCTCTCATTCAATAGAATGTCATTTAATTTTAGTTATATATTATTTTGCTGTACAGAATATTTGAGTTTGATATAATCCCAGCTTTCTTTTTTCTTGCTGTTGGAGATGAATTCCTAAAAGTATCACTAAAGCTGAAGTCAGGAATGTTTTCCCTATGTTTATTCTGTATAATTCATGGTAAAAATATGAAATAAAAGTAAAATTTTTACTTTGACTCAGTTTGAGTTCATTTTGGTATATGATTTGAGATCTTGTAATCATATTTGTTTGCATGCAGTTGTTCAGTTTTCCCAACACCATTTACAAGGTTATTTTTGTTATAGTGTATATTTTTAACTTCTTTGTTATAGATTAGCTATCATATATATGTCATAAATTAACTTACTATATATTTTTTTCTATATATATCCCCATATATATGTGGTTTATTGCTGGGTTCTTTTTTATTATTTTATTTATATATAAATTTCACAACATTGTAATCTCAAGAATTTGCCTCCCCCACCCTCCACTCCTATCCCCCCTTTCCCTCCTGCTCAAAGTTGTGCGCTTCAGTTTGGTGCTTAGCTTGTTTTGACTTTTCCTCAAGGCTTTGGTTTATTTTTTTTCACTATATCCCATATATTAGTGAAACCATTTGGTTTCTGTCTTTTAATTTATGGCTTTTTTCTGCTAATATGATTTCTTCTAAATGCATCCATGTTCTTATGAAATCGTTGAATTTGTCATTTTTAATTGATGAGTAATAGTCCATCGTGTATATATACCACATATTTTTCATCCAATCATCCATTTTGGGGCATTTAGGTTGTTTCCATGACCTTGCAATTATAAATTGGCTGCAGTAAACATCCGGGCACAGGTGTCCCTTTGTACTCACATTGAGATCTCTTTTGGGTAGATTCCCAAAAGAGCAATTGCTGGGTCAAATGGTAGTTGCATTTTCATTAGCTTGAGGGTCCTCCACATCACTTTCCATAGTGATTGAACTAGTTTACATTCCCAGAAGCAGTGTTATCTCTTTTGTTGTACAGAAGCTTTTTAGTTTGATGTAGTCCCATCTGTTTATGTTTTCCTTCATTTTTTTTGCCATCTGTAGATGTTTCCAGAAAGGGATTTCTGAACTGTAGTACATGGAGAGTTTTGCCCAAGTTTTCCTCTATGTATACTATGGTTTCAGGTCTGACCTCTAAGTCTCTTATCCATTTTGAGTTGATTTTTGTACATGGATTTAGGGAGTTTTCTTGGTCCATTTTTTTGCATGTCTTAAGTTCAATTTTCCCAGCACCATTTATTGAAGAGGCTATTTTTGTTCCAAGATAACTTTTTCATACCTTTGTCGAAAATTAATTGACTATATATGTGTGGTTTTATTTCAGGGTACTCAATTCTATTCCATTGGTCTGACTGTTTTTGTACCAATTCCAAGCTGTTTGAATTATTATGGGTTTGTAGTATAGTTTGAAGTTTGGAATTGAGACTTTTTTAAAGAGATAGAACAAAAATTACTGAAATTCATATGGAATAACAAAAGACCCTGTATATCAAAAAGCCTCCTGACCAGAAAAAAGAAAAAAAGAAAATGGATGTATTACAATTCCAAACTTCAAACTATTGCTGGGTTCTCAATTATATTCCATTGCTTTGTGTGTCCTTTTCTATTCCATTACCAGACTATTTTTATAATCTGAGCTATATAAAATAGCTTGAGTTATGGAATTGTGATATCAACACTTTTGTCTTTTTGTCATGGTTGCTTTTGCTATTCAGGATCCATATGAATTTGGTAATCTTTGCTATATTGTTTTGAATTCCATTAGGATTTTAATAGAAAGTAATGAATTCATAAATTTCTCTGTCCTGCTGAGAAATCTGTTTATAATCTTATTGGGGCTCCCTTATATGTTACTTTCTGCTTTTCTCTGGGTGCTTTATGGATTCTTTATCTTTACTTTTGTTACTTTAACTATACCTTCCTGGTGTGCATCTGTTTGGGTTAATTTTATTTTAAACCTTAAGCTTACTGTACCTGGATATCTATTTTCTTCCCTAATTTGGGGGGAAGTTCTCAGCTATTATTTCTTCAGATAAGATCTTCCCCTATCTATCTCATTCTAGAAACTCTGTGATGCAAATGTTGTTCTTCTTGATGATTTTTCATAAATCTCATGTCATGTTTTCATTTTATTATTTCTTTTAAATTTTGATTGATTTTTACTGTCCTATTTTCTAGGTCAGTGATTCTTCCTCATCCTTATTGCGTCTATTTGTGAGATCATCTATTGTATTATATATTTCAAGTAATTCATGCTTTATTTGTGATTTTATATTTTCTATATCCTTGTTGTATTTCTTACCTTTCCACACTTTTTTACTACTAATTTCAGTAAGCAAAATTATTCAGGATTGGGACAAAGGAAGATAGTGTCAGAGGAAAATAATTTTGCTGTAGGAAAAATAAACTGAGAATTCCAAAGTCATTGAACTCAAAAAAATTCAGTGATGTGAGGTGAAACTGGAATATATACTATTCAAGGACCAGTGTTGACTGAGAACTGAAAGTCACAAAGGATATTCAAAATTTAGAGGAAAACAGTGAAATGTGAATAGGTAGCAACTGCTAGAGTAGAAGTGGTGGTTCAAACCTATAGATATGAGTGAGTACTGTTACTCTGGGTGCTTGTTCTATGGCATACAAAAGAATTTGCAATTACTATACCTCACATCCAAGAAATGTGGAAAAGAGCTCATTTATCTGAATCAAAGAGAAAATCTGTACAATACTGAACAAGGAAATAGCACCAAAAAAATTAAGAGCAAAACAGCAGCATCAAACTTCATATATCAATAATAACACTAAATATAAACAATATGAACTACCAATTAAAAGATACAGAGAATCAACTTTTTGTTGCCTCCAACAAATATACATGAGTACCAAATATTCTTACAAAGTATAGCTTATGGTATAGTGTTGGAAAACAATCCTACAGCAATGGGACACAAAGAAAGACTGTTACAGCCATATGTATACCAAATAAGACAGACTAGCACCTAAAAATAATAAGATACAGAGATAAAATACACTATGATTAGCAGAACAATACATCAGGAACACAAAATACTCTTTTTTTGTAGAAATCCAATTAGCTTTATTAAAGAGTCATGAATTGTAGAGCAACCAAGATATTACAATATCTTGTACATACAGGGTATTTACAGGGGAAAAGAATGTAGGTCAAGGTTACTAACAAAAGAAGAGACTTTCCAGTTACAACCATCTCTCAGGGATGGAGCAGGTGCTTGTAAGTGGCTTTTTCTTGGTGGTAATTAGGAAATTCCAGGTTGATTGGTTTGGGATTGGAAGATATTTTCAATCTCTATTGAAATATATTGCACATATTGTAAAATGAACAAGTGTTACATGTACAGTTCATTCTAGTTTTTCTGATAGATTTTTTAAATCATATATATAAATATATAAAAACATCATTGTGTACCCTGGGGTTATCCCATTTCCTTAACACACATTCATTAATCATCTTTCTTAATCTTTTGTGCTCTCCACTTCCCCTTTTTTCTTCCTCTTCCCCCTCTCTAGCTCTATGGTTCACTTCTGTTGATTGTTTCTAAATTTTCTTACTCATTTGTTAATTTTTTTCCTATATCCTTCATATAAGTGAGACCATCCTATATTTCTTTTTTTCTTTCTGGCTTATTTCTGTTAATCTGGGTCCTTATAGCTCCATCCATGTTGCTGCAAATGATATATGTTTGTCTTCCTTGATTGATGCATAATATTCCATCTTGTACAAATACCACATTTTTTTAGCCATTCACTGGTTTGGGGACATTTGGGTTGTTTTCATATCTTGGCAATTGTAAACAGAGCTGCAATAAACATGAGCATACAAATGTCCTTTTTAATTAAGTGTTTTCATGTTTTCTAGTAGATCCCCAATAGTGGGATTGCTGGGTACTATGGTAATTTCACTTTTAATTGTTTGAGGGTCTTCCAAACAGTTTTCCAAAGTGGCTGGACCAGTTTGCATTCCCACCAGCAGTCTAAGAGAGTTCTTTTTTCTCCACATCTGCAGCAACACTTGTTGCCAGTTGTTTTCCTTTTATATATATATATATATATATATATATACATATATATGTATATATATATATATATATATATATGCCATTCTTACTGATGTAAGATGGTATTTTAGTGTGGTTTTAATTTGCATTTCCCTGATTATTAATGATATGGAACATTCTTTCATATGCTTATTGGCCATCTGTATTTCCTCTTTGGTGAAATGTCTTTTTAGTTCTCCCCATATTTTGACTGGACTTTTTGCTTTGTTTTGGTTGAACTGTGTGAGCTCTTTGTGAATCTTTGTTATCAGACCCTTGTCACTTGCCTGGAGGGCAAAAATTTTCTCCCAGTCAGTTGGGTTTCTTTTTGTTTTGTTTATTGTCTCTTTTGCTGTACAGAAACTTTTTAGTTTGATGTAGTTCCAGCTGTTTGTTTTACTTCAATTTTTTGCCAGCTGTAGTTGTTTCTAAAAATGGATTCCTGAAGTGAAATTCATAGAGGGTTTTACCTAGGTTTTCCTCTATGTATTTTATAGTTTCATGTCTCACATCCAAGTGTTTTATCCTTTTTGAGTTGATTTTTGTACAAGATGTGAAGGTGTTGTCCTGGTCCATTTTTTTTTTTTTACATGTTTTGATCCAGTTTTCCCAGCACCATTTACTGAAGAGGCTGTCCTTGTTCCAGTGTATGCTTTTGCCCCTTTGTTGACCATTTATGTGTGGTTTTATTTCTGGGTACTCATGTCTGATCCATTGGTCTCTTTGTCTGGTTTTGTACCAGACAATGCTATTTTAATTACTATGGTTTTGTAGTGTAGTTTGAAGTCTGGAATAGTAATACCTCCATTCTCTTTTCTGTTTGTCAAGAGGGTTTTGGCTATTCAGGGTCTTTAGTTGTTCCATATGAAAATCAGTTTTGTAATTTTTGTTGTATCTCTTTAAAATATGTCATTGGGAATCTTTAATGGAATTGCATTAAATCTGTAGATTGCCTTTGGTAGTATGGCCAATTTGATAATGTTGATTCTTCCAATCCATGAACAGGGAATGTCTTTCCATTTTTTAGCATCTTCTATTTCTTTTAAGAATGTTTTGTAGTTTTCTTTGTATAGATCTTTCATGTCCTTTGTTAGGTTTGTTTCCAAATATCTCATTTTCTTTGGTGCGATGGCAAATGGGGTGTTTTCTTTAATTTCTTCTTCTGATTGATTTTGCGTATATGAATGCTATTAATTTCTGTGTGTTGATTTTGTATCCAGCTACCTTACTGAATTGATTTACTACTATAATTAGCTTTTCTGTTGATTTTTTTGGGTTCTCTACATAGAGTATCATATTATCCACTTATAACAATAGCTTTATTTCTTCTTTCTCTATTTGAATTCCTTTTATGTCTTTCTCTTGTCTTATTGCCCTAGCTAGGACTTCCAGAACTATCTTGAAAAGGAGTGATAAGAATCATCTTTCTTGCCTGATTCCAAATCTTAATTGAAATTATTTCAGTTTTTCCATGTTGTGGATATTTGCTATGGGTTTGTCATATATAGCTTTATTATGTTGAGGTACATTCCTTTTATACCAACTTTTTCCAGGGCTTTCTTCATGAAAGGTGTTGAACTTTATTGTATCAGATTGTATCATATGATCTGATATGATCATAAAGTTTTTTGTTTTCCTGCTTGTTGCTATGATGGATTATGTTGATTTGATTTTTGGACGTTGAACCATCCCTGTGCCCCTGGGATGAATTCCACTTGATCATGGTAGATAATTCTTTTTATGCAATATTGGATTCATTTTCCCAGGAATTTGTTTAGAATTTTTGTTCATTAGGGAGATTGATCTATAGTTCTCTTTGTGTGTGTTGTTTTTGTTTGGTTTTGAAATTAGTGTAATTGCTTCATAGAATGTATTTGGTTGCTTTCCTTCTTTCTCAATTTTTTGAAAGAGTTTTAATAGTACAGGTGTTATTTCCTCTTTGAATGTTCGGTAGAATTCATTTGTGAAAACATCTGGATCTGAGCTCTTGTTTTTAGGGACAGTTCTGATGGCTGCCTCAGTTTCATTGCTTGTGATTGACCTGTTAAAGTTCTCTATTACTTCTTTGTTCAATTTTGGATGACTGTATCATTCGAGGAATTTCCATCTCTTCCAGGTTGTTGTATTTAGCACATAACACTCTTTAATGTTATGTGTTATTTGTACCAAACAAAGGAACATCAAAATATATATGGCAAATACTACCAATTTAGAAACAGACATTTGGAATAACACATCCATAGCAGGGGATTTTAACACTCAGCTTTCACCAATGGAGTATAAACCAGACAGAAATAAACAAAACCTCAATAACCATAAATAATTAGAGCACATGGGCTTTAAGGGGACTGCATCCCCCCAAAATGAAATACAAAGTCTTATCAAGTGCACATGACACAGTCTTCAGAATTTACCATACATTGAATCACAATAAAACTATCAATAAATTCTTGAAGACAGAAATAATACCATGCACACCCAATTTTTCAAGGATTTTCAACACAAGTAGATGTTGAATATTTCCAAACACTTTCTTGGCATCTACTAACATGATCATATAATTTTTATCTTCCTTTTAGCTAATATAGTGGTTCATATTAATTGACTTTCACATGTTCAATCACACTTTGTCACTGATTATCTTCCTCATCTGATTCAAGATCAAGATTTCCACTCTTACCACTTTATTCAAATACGATTAAGAATAATACTTAAAGTCCTAATTAGAGAAATTATGTAAGAGAAATATATGAAAGGAATCCTAATGTGTTATTGCTACTTCTGGAGGTTGTGATAATATATAGAGAGGATCGTAAAGATTCCACCAAAAACAAAACAAAACAACCACAACAAAAAACAACCAAAGCAATAAAACAGTCCAAGAAACCAACAAGCTATAACATTGATTCACAAAAGTCAGTCATCTTCATTTATGCAAATAGTGAGATAGAAGAGGAATGAAACTGATCCATTCACAATTGTACCTCAAAAAATCATAACTAAGAATCAAACTGGAAAAGGATGTGAAGGAAATATATAAAGAAAACTATAAGGTGTTGTTAAACAAAACAGAATACAAATAGAAATCAAGAAGCAAAAAGAATTTAGGAAATAACCTAAATGCCCCAATACAGCTGAACCAGATCAAGAATATTTGGTACACACACACACATACACAAACACACACACATGTGCACACACAAAATGATACAGCATTTGAAAAAGATAAACTTGTGTCATTTGTAAGAACATGAATAAAGCTGCAAGAGATTTTGATAAAATTCCTAATAGAGAAAGAGAAAACTAAATAACAGGTAGTATCATTTAGTATGTGTTATATAGAGAAACCAAACAAAGATAAACATTAAAGTCAGACCTTTAAAGTTAATCATAGATATGAGGCAATGTAAAGGGAATGGAGGGTAGAAGAGAGACCACAGTAGACTATGATGGAAGACTAAGGGTGCTTTGGTGTTGGGAAAGCTATAGTGGTCACACCTGAAGGGATAAATCCAATACTGTCAAAACATTGACAAGGATGTAAAGTTATAGTACTTCACTTTAAAATATAAATAAGACAAATCTATTTTATGCAAATATGAACAAAGTAAAGGTAATGCAAAAGAAAAACAAGCAAAAGAAGCAGAAAGATGGTGGAAGAACCTTGGGTGTACACAACAATGTAAAAATTATATACGCAATCATTAAAAAAGTTTTAAAAAAAGAAATGGAAAGACATTCTCTGGTTCATAAAAGAATCAGCGCTGTCAAAATGACCATCCTACCCAAAGTAATATACATCTTTGAGTGTTCTGTTTCAGAATTCTAGTGATATTATTTAAAGAAATAGAACAAATATTACTTAAAATCAGATGGAACCACATAAGATCATGAATAGCCAACATAATCCTTATACAAAGAGGAAGAGTGGTTGCATCACAATTGCAGAGTTCAAACTATAATACAAAGTTATACTGATAAAAATAGCATGATAATGTAATAAAAACAGACAGACCACTGGAATTAAATAGGGAGTCCAGAAGTAAGTTTATATTTATGTGAACAGTTAACATGGTCAACCAAGTAACTGTGGCACAAAGAAAGTCTCAATAAATGATGTTGTGAAAGTTGGATTGCCTCATCAATGATAGTAAATCATTATCTCACATCATAGAAAAAATCAATTCAAAATGAATAAAAGATTTTAACAAAGTACTTGAAATCATAAAATACATAAAATGCATAGACAAAATGTTTCATTACATGCTTCAGGAACTCTTTGCAGATTTGTCTTCTGTAGCAAGGTAAACAAAGGAGGAAATTTAAAAAAGAAGAAAATTAATAGGGGTTGGGATGAGAGAGCAGGAGAAATAGGGAGGGTGGGGAGAGAGGGTGGGCCTAGATCAAATTAAAATATTCCCTACAAAGAGAGAAATTGCACCTGAATCAGAAATACTGAATGGAAAAAAAATATTTGCACAACATATGTCTATCAAGGACAGATGTCAAAAGTTTACAAAGAACTGATACAGCTCTCCAAATATAGCAAGTAAACAAGCACCTCTTCATATAAGATATTCAAATGGAAAGAGTCACATAAAAATGTCCATCATCAAAAAAAAGGGTTCATCATCATAGTCACTTATCGTCAGAAAAATGTGAATCAAAACCACAATATGATAACATCTCACAACTGTGAGAATGGCCTTATTAAAAGGTATAGAAACAATAAATGCTGGTGACAACATGGAGAGAATAACCACTCTTATGCTGTTGGTGGGAATGTACACTTGCATGATCCCTAAGGAAAAGGAGGGAAAAAAAAAAAAAAAAAAAAAAAAAAAAAAAAAGAGGGAGCTCAGGGGGCTCAGGGGTCTGTGGTGATGAACTATAGGTTCTTTGGTGGTGGGTGCTCTATGACAACAATGTCTGAAGGGAAGGAGAATCCTATACTTCTGTTAATAGAAGCAATGATGTAAACAAATATTAATTAAATAAGAATATTGAATAAATGAATAAATATATAAGTAGCAAAGCAAAACAATACAAAATCATCAAGAACATCAACAGGACCTTTTCTTCCAGTCCAAATTATAATTAATGAAATCATGTTCATGTATTTCTTTCCACATATACATTGTACAAATGAATCACACTATTTTTACATTTGTGAATGAATTTCATGTTTCTCAAAAAATCAGATTTTGGTCAAATTCAGAAGAACTCTTAAAAGTTTTGAAAATTTTTATTGAAGTATTGTCATTTTACATCCCTGCTAATGCTTTGAAAGAATAGGACTTTCCACTTACATGTAGTCACAGTAGCACTCCCAGCACCATAATCCATTATGCTGTCTTCCAACCCTCCCTATTTCTCCCACTCTTTTACCCTCATTCCTATTTGAGTGCTGAACTTTTATTACTTTACAGATGAAATATATTTTTACTATTTTATTCTATTTACAATCTTGTATATTTTTAATTTATCAAATTTACTATTTAGTGACCAAAACAGATACACTCACGCCATTTACAACAATATAGATGTAACTGGAAGGTATTATATGCTAAGTGAAGTGAACCAGGAGAAAGATAAATATAAGATGTCTTCACATATATGTGTCATAAGACAAACTTATGTCATTTGTGGCAACATGAATGTGGAGTTAACAGAAATAAGCCAGAAAGAAAAAGAGAAATACTGGATGGTCTCACTTATATGAGAAACAAAGGGAAAACAATACACAGACAAGAAAATTTTTAAATGAATTTTTAGCAAAATTGAAGCATAGAGCATAGAGGGAGGGGAGGGAAAGAAGCAGGGTTTGAGAGGGACATGAAAAACTAAGGCAATGGTTCACCAGGTGATAAGGTCGTGGGAGAACCCTGGGGTAGATAACAATGTAAAGCAAAATAAATAATAAAAGAAAAAGAAAAAAAGCCATGCACTTTATCAATTCTATTTTTTTATAATCTCTCACTCTCTACCCAAATATTTAATGAAAATTTGAATCAGAAGCTAGTGAAAATATTTGCTAAAAATTTTCTCTCCTGAAAACTGAACCTAATGAGTAAACTAAAACTGTCTCTTTTCATTACATGAATTGTCAACTCCATTGTTCATAATGGCATTCTTGAAGCAAATATGATTGTTATTGAGAAATACCATGGTACTTATACAATACTCTTAGCCACTGGGAATCAAATCCAAGTCTACTGGTTCTGCAACTTTTAAAATTGAGGTTTTCTTTTTTTTATTATTTTCCCCCAATATTTCCCAGGACAGGTCACAATTTGTACCAACTTGTCTTTAATATTTGGCTGCCCAGCTTCAATGCTGCTATTTTGTAAGCTCTCTAACCTTCTAAAAAGAGTCATAAAAGAGCTTAGCTGGTTTTATTTTTGTTTTTTAATTCAAAAATCTTTTATTTTGGAATGTAGCACACTAAATTTTAATGTAGCTCATTAAAAATAATAAATATCATTTTCAAATTTATGAAGTAACATTGACTTTCATTGTTGTATTTTGAGAGTATAGGAAACCTCCTTCTAGTGATGGTAATATAGCCCTCCCAAACACCATTAGGCCACCAGCTGAGACCATTTTGCTTCTTCCCCACTTGTGCTCATACCTCCCATCCCTTCTGCCTTTGAATCACTCAGTTCTATGTCTGTTTTTAACATCTAGTTTTGGAGTTTGGCTTTACTTGACCCTTTATCTTTTTTGTGTGTGCTTGTTTCTTTCTACAGAAACTAGATATGTTCAAAGTAGATATTTTTACTTTATGCTTAGAAATGAACAATCTTCATCAACAATTTCAACTATTAAACTTTTTATGACTTTTTGTTCTACACAAGTTTGAAAATATATCTACAAATCTGTCCACTTGTCTTCATAGGTTGAATTGTTAAAAATAAAAATCACTCATAAAGTCAATTAGTTTGGAAAAACAATGAGTTTTTGTTTGTTTAATTATTTTAGTGATCACACACTATATATATATATATAGTATATATATACATATATACACATGTGTGTATGTATATTGTTGCATACCTTGAGGGTTTTCCACTACTATGTCACCCATGGACCATCATCTTAATCTCTTGTACTCATCCATCTCCCAATTTCACCCTCCCACTCCCTCCTTTGCTTTAAGGGGGCGTTTGGGTCATTTCTATATCCTGGCTATTGTAAACAGTGCTGCAATAAGCATAGGAGTGCAGGTGTCCTTTTGAGTTCATGTTTTGGTATCCTTTGGGTAAGATGCCCAGAAGTGTAATTGCCAGATCTAATGGTAGTTTCATTTTCAGTAGTTTGAGGATCCTCCACACAGTTTTCCATCGTGATTGGACCAGTTTTCATTCCCATCAGCAGTGTAAAAGTGTTTCTTTTGCTCCATATCCTCACCAGTACTTATTGTTTCCTGACTTTTTCTTAGGCTATCATTCTTACCAACTCCAGAATTCCAGCCATACTCATTCTTTGAAGGAAAGTGTGAAGTGGAGAATCCTTCAATGAAGAATCTAAACTGCCCCAGAGAAAGCATCTCCAGTTAAGTGCATTTAGGATCCCTCAGTAAATACATGACAATTCTCCTACAACTCTCCTGAGTTTTACTCCTACAGTGCTGTATACCCTACTCAACCTAAAGAGCTGTCAGCACAGTGCAACAAGTGAAGCACATGGAGGAAAGATTGAAGGAAGGAAATATTTTAAGTACACTTACTCCTGAGATAACAGTTCTAAATAGTGCTGTCTCCTGAAATTTTGTGTGCTAGGCATTTTTGCTTCCATTCAATCAAGGTAACATTGAGTTAAATCACTTTAGGTGTGTTAGATATATAAGATACCCCTCTCAGTTTTTGCATGTGTTTATATAAACAAAGAGCTACTAAATATTTCCTTTTCTACATGAGAATTATATAAGCATGTATGGTTTTCCTGATGACCAGTTAAGCTGCCTTTGTTAGTAGATGAAAAGAATACACCTTACTAGAGGAAATTAAATTTTTACTTTAAATGTTTTGTAAAGTATATGTTTTGTAAAAATATTTTGTAAAGTATATGTTTTATCACCCTGGAATGCACAGATCAGTTAAACCAAGGTGATAATTAACTATTTTGCACTGAAACAATTCCTTGAGGGAGAGCTGCATGAAGCTCAGTGCTTTGCACTCTGTGTTTACCTGAATTACTAAACATGTTGAATGAATCTGTTCCCTAGTGCTTAGGCAACACTGGCTTCATTTCAAGTATCATGGGCTTAATGTTAAATTAAAATGTCCCTGGATCTATGCTCCCTGTACAATCTTAAATGAAAACATTTCAGTTCTTTCTTACCTGGAAAATTTCAAGATTAAGTGTACTAGCTTAATTCTAAACCAGAGATGCTCGATGTCAAAATTAAATGAGACTTGTTTCAACTAATTAAATGAGGTTTGTTCCTACTAAGATCAACTTGGTGAGTGAAATTTCTTCATATTTTATGAAATCTATGGTTGTATTTCTGAACAGACTGATTGAGCAGACCTTTGTGTTTCTGTACACAAATCATTTACTTTATTCATTTTCTGTAATTCTGCTTTAATTATTGCAAATCTTAAGGTCATATGATTTATAAATTTGTGTTCTACACTAGCAGCTTACAAATGCCCATCAGCAGCCACAAATATGTGGTAGTTTTATGTGTATTAATTTTAAGTAATTGTTTAAGTGACAATCCTGAATTATATATAGTTTGACTTAGTTCATCTGTGAGATTTGAGAAACATTAAATATTCTTCTTTAGATATTACACACTTATATGTACTTCATTAAGTAAGGAAGCAATAGTTAGATATAAGGAGGCTATTTGAAATAGTTAACATCCGACAGATAAACTAAACCTTGCTAGCTTATTTCAGTTTTTGCCTTTATTGGGTTAATTAATACAACCTGAAACTGAGATAAGTCTTGCTCTGTTTCATGAGACAGTTAAGGGGCTCTTTAAGTATTTTAATATAGTAATGTAACCAATATTACACTATATTACATTTAGCAATGTAAATATAAAAATAGATCCAATTTCTTACAGATTTTTAAAGTATTATTCACCATCTCTGTGGAAAGTTGAAGGTTAATAATCAACTTCAATTATATCTTTAGAAGGGAAAACAATGATTGTACATGCAAACCAGAATTACTATCAAAATTCAAAATGCAAAGGGGCGCCATGGCTTAGTTGGTTAAAGTGCCTGTCTAGTAAATAGAGATTCCTGGGTTCGAATCCTAGTGGTGCCTCCCTAATATCCTTTGCTTTAGCCGGGCATGGTGGCATGCTTGTAAGGGACAGCTTATGGAGTCATGGTGGGGAGTCCTACCTCAGGCAGCAGTGAGATCTAGTCCCAAAAAATAGCTGGACATGGTGACAAGTGCCTGTAACCCTAGCCACCTGGGAAGCTGAGGCTGGGGGTTGCTTAAGTCCATTGTACTACAGGTAACGTGAGCCTGCGGTTCCATGGCAAAAATAGCAAGACCTAGTTTCAAAAAGAAAAAAAAAAACAGAAAATTCATAATGCCCATCATATTCACTTAATTGCAAGCCAATCATACTTATTTTAGGATTGTTCAACAAAAAATTCTATTAAACATTCATGATCTGAGTTCTGGTATAGGAGATTAATTTATATATGGTATGCAAAAAATAAGTCATGAGACATTTTTGTTTTACTAAAATAGAGCAGTGTAAACTCTTATTCATTAGTAACTTTTTGAGACACATTATCAGCTCTGCCCTTTCTAACTTCTTAATGCCAGTGAAGATCATTTTCTTCTCTGGGATGTATTTCTTGGGATTTCCCCAACCACTCTGTCAGTGTGATGCTTTTTGTTCTTGTTGGATCTGTATAAGGAATACTGATCTGTCTTTCACCAAAACTGCTTGGGGAGAGGGGTATTTGGCTGGTTTTATGCTTGCCTCCTTTGTTCATAAAATGGAACTGGACACACTTTTGAACAAAAATCTTCTTATCCTTCTCAACATCACCCATTTTTTAAAATCACTCTTTCTTATGCATTACACAAAGTTCTCACTGAGAAGTTGAATATCACATTTCATTTCAAAAATACTGTTTATCTTGCTTGTGTAAATAAGTCTTTACAAATGCGTATAGAAACTCCACAAATGACCTAAACAATGATAAATTCAATGTGCTCTTGTTATTTCAAATACCTTTTCTTGTAAGCATGGCACTATTGTAGAGTTTTTTTATTTTTATTTTAAATCTCTTGTCTTCTGACTCTCTCCTTTTCTAACATAGTCTTTTTTTCCTTCTTTTTGACTGTGTCCTCTTCTGCATATATACTGAAATTTCATATTTACAAGTCTGCCCTTAGAGCTATCTCTTTCCTGTCAATATTTTCTCAGTAATATTATAATAAGTGCCACTTAAAAGAGGTAGAGAAATTTATTTCTACATGACTTGCACACTCAGTGAACTGGGTAGTTCCAACCACTACCATTCTCTTGAGTACCACATCCTTACATCTCATTTTCAGCATAATCTATATTCCCTAACTGTCTTCCTGTCACAGCTATTTCAAATAATGACACGGAGGGAGGAGAGAATAACACAACTTCTCATGCAATCAAGATTTTATTTGTTCATTAGTTTTTGTCATTATTACCTCTTGGTGTCACTTAAAGATTATTTATCATCTTCATCATCTATGAGAACATTTTATTCTGCAATTTTATCTAATAAAACATCCATGCTCTTTCTTAAAAATTAGTTTTATGAGTTCTCATAATATATTACAGGAATCAGACCAAGTGATTTTCAATCTTTCCATTGTTTAGGGAGTCATAAATGTAATAAACCATAGTATCTGATAAAGTAGTTCAAGAGACTTGATAATTAGCTTTGTCTTTGTGTAATTAAATCAATCATGCACACTCCTCTAAGTACTTATTTAATCAGTGTGTTTATCTTAGATATCATGTCAAAGGTAGAGAAATGAAAAGAGATAGTGAAGAAACTTCCTAGTTGTGAAAAAACTTGACCAAATGGATTGATCTTTCAACAAATCCACACATTTTTTAATGTAAAAATTAGTTATCAGAGTGATGATAGAGTGGTTGTGATTCTGTTCAGCATATTTAGCATAGAAGTTAATACCAATCATCTCCATAATGATTATGTTACACCTTGTATTAAGATCTTGTTTCTTTTTGTTAGATGATTATTTATGAAATGGGCACTAATAGATTCCAAGTTCTACAGTAAAAGAATAAAAAACTATTTATTCCCTTTGGGAAAGTCATGTTATAAAAAGTCATAAAAATTATACTGGAAAGGCATATACTTTATCATGTAATGTTCTATCTATGATATAATAAAATTAAAAAATAATAAATCACATTATCAGTTCAACTGAATTAAAAATATCTAAATCCAAGTCATCCTAGGGACTTTTACTATTAAAGGGACAATATACCATTACTCTATTTCAAGATCTATCAAATCCCAAACCTCAGGCTTTTGCATGTACAATTTTGAGACGTATTATTCAAACTTACCATGGATGTTCACTTCTTATATTTTAAAAATGTTAAGAGATTTTCAGAGACAAGGAATATGACTCCTTAGAGTTAACATGTTCTCTAAGACTGCCTCTGATATGCTCTTAAATTCAGTTGCAAGGTAGTATCGGTGACTCCATTTTATGTACTTAACAAAGGAAATTATATCAGTTTAATAATTAGGAACTATATATAAAGCTTAATGATACTGGAAGATGAGTATCATTTTCATTGACTTGTTGAGGGGAATGACTTCATCATCTCCAAAAATTTCAATGTTTGAAAATTGCAAATTCTGTTACAGAGCAATACTATGACTTTTAAAAACCTGCATAAAATTATTAATTAAATATTAGGTTTTCTACTTCTAAAAAATTCTTAATGATTTTTTAGAGGTAAATGTTAACTAATTAGTGTGGGGATAAATCTACTTTGATTTTGAGTTTTTTATGTTGAATATACTGAATTATTTGACATATTGATATATTAAAGATTATGCATTATTTTCCTATAGCTCTTGACTTCCAAAACAGCATCATACTTGCTATCTTCAACAATGGCCAATTTGACCAGGAATGGATTCTTCCTCATGGGGTTTTCTGATGACCGCAAACTTCAGATTTTACATGCTCTGCTGTTTTTGGTGACATACCTGCTGGCCTTAACTGGCAATCTCCTAATAATTACCATAACTTCTTTGGACCATCGCCTCCATTCCCCCATGTACTATTTCCTGAAACACCTCTCTTTTTTGGACCTCTGTTTTATCTCTGTTACTGTGCCTCAGTCTATTGCAAACTCACTTATGAACAATGGCTACATTTCCCTTGGTCAGTGTATTCTTCAAGTTTTCTTCTTCATAGCACTGGCCTCATCAGAAGTGGCCATCCTAACAGTGATGTCTTATGACCGCTATGTGGCTATCTGCCAGCCACTGCGATATGAGACTATTATGGATCCCAATGCTTGTAAGAATGCAGTAATTGCTGTGTGGGTTGCTGGGGGCCTCTCTGGGTTCATGCACACAGCTGTTAACTTTTCTATACCCCTCTGTGGCGAGAGAGTCATTCACCAGTTCTTCTGTGATGTTCCTCAGATGCTGAAATTAGCATGTTCTTATGAATTCATTAATGAGCTTGCAGTAGCTGCATTCACAACCTCAACAGCATTTGTCTGTTTAATTTCCATTGTGCTTTCCTATGTTCGTATATTCTCTACAGTGCTGAAAATCCCAACGTCTGAGGGCCGGACCAAAGTCTTCTCTACTTGCCTACCACACCTATTTGTAGTCACCTTCTTCTTATCAGCTGCAGGCTTTGAGTTCCTCAGGCCCCCTTCTAATACCCAGTCAGTTATGGACCTCATGTTTGCCATATTCTACACTGTGATACCTCCAACGCTCAATCCAGTTATTTATAGTTTACGGAATGAAGCTATGAAGGCAGCTCTGAGGAAAGTTCTGTCAAAGGAAGAATTTTTTCAGAGAAAAATGTATTTAAAAGCTATTTTTAAACTCTAAATAGCCATACAAGTAAAATGTATTGCTATTATGTTTCAGATGTCAGGAGAATAACTCTGGTGCTTTTCAGAATTTCCTGTTAATTTTTCTATTTTTTATATTGATCTCAAAATATAAGGATACTGACTTTTCTTTCTCAGTTTAGGTCTTTTTTTTTTAGGCATCTTCCAGGGACTTTCCTGAAATGAAAGAGAAAAGGTAGTTGGTTTGAGGCCTGATCAACATAATTTAATGTTTTTTTTTTAATAAATAAAGTTCAAACTTGTCTGTAGACTGATAGTGTTTATGAGATAGTGTACCCTTGATGTGTAATTTCCAATTAGCCTTCATGTTCTTTATATCCATATTGTGTATCCATATTAGTTTTCCCTATCTATTTTACATTTAGTCTTTCATGCATGTCAGTACATTATATAACATTTTAATTTTATTGAACACATCTTCAAACTAGACTATTTTGTCCCCACTCTTTCAACTAGTACTCTAAGATAAATTTTGTTGTGATCTCTCAATTAGAAAGTAATAAAACTGATTCAAGTTAATATTTGCCTGACTTGGATCTTGCTTTTGTCTCTGCTCATTGCAAGTGCTTTGTTTCCAAATGTGATTGTGTTTCTCTGAATCATCTATAAAAATATACATACAATCCACTAATGAAATAACCATGAAGCATCTGCTTATTACTGAAGATGTTTGAATTATTTCATTTCCTATCCTGATTTGTGGAAAGTTTAACAATTTTTTATACTGTTATAGGCATAAGATGCTTCCTGCAACTACACAAGAAACAAAGATGAATCTAACAGGAAAAGTCACAGATCTTATAGATCTGAAGTTCTGATTCATTTTGGGATAATTTAATAGTCTCCAGTAAGGACTCATATTTAACAGATTCCCTTGAATCTTAAGTAAATGTTCTAGTAGTGATCAAAATGAACAACTGATAAATATTTGGGGAGTATTTTTATGACTTTTTAATTAATTGTTCTGCACATAGTTTTTGCTTTGTTTGCTTTTAAAAGCGATCAATTTCTTCTCTTTCATTATGAAGTTGGCATTGGTGAAAAGTTCTATTAGTGTCATATTTTGCTGTCTTAAATCTTAAATATCAGTTTTTCCTGTTTCTCTATTTGCAAATTTATTTTTATATATATTTATTTAAATAGATTGCATATAACTTATAAAATAATACAAAATGGGGGCAAACAAAGATAAATCCATTGTAACTAATATTGTGCTGTTAATGAATATATTGCTAGATACTTTTAACTTTAATTTTTGCAAATTTGCACATAAGATTGTTTTGTAATATCACTGTATATAATGATCAAAAAGTTTCTTTGTTATAAAATTATGCCATAAGCATGTTTCTAGTTCTATATGCAATGTAATTTTGATGTTTGTGTGCTATATTTCATACATACACTATAAATAGAGTGTTTCATAGTGTTTCATACATACACTATAAATAGAGTGTTTAGAGTGTTTCATTATCATTGTTCTAAATATTATTTTAATGAACTTTTTAATTGATGCTTGTACATATATGATTAATTTCTTAGGTTACAGGCTTAAAAGAATTATCTCTTCATTATCCTATGCTACATATGGTCAATATATCTTTGAATCTCCTTGGACATCCATTAGACTTCTCTAAATCTCCTGTAAAATAGAAAAACCTATATAAAATACATTAATGCTAAATTAATTTAACTGAATGTTTTTCTCTCAGAGAGTATTTTATAATTCTCATGGGAAAGAGGAGAAATAATACTTAACAAAAATAATTAACATAGAGGAATATATGGTTATTTGAGTGAGAATAACTTTCCAACTCTAACAAGAAGTAATTGACATATATCACTGTATAAATATAAAGCATGCAGCACAATGATTTGATTTACATATTGTGAAATGTTTGCCATATGGGATTCTGAAACATTCACCTTGTCATATAGATACAAAGAAAAATATGTTTATCTGATGAGAACTTGTTATATATTCTCGTAACAATTTCCCTGTATATTATACAGCAGTGTTAGCTACAGTCATCATGTTATACATTATGCATTTTATTACTACAAGTTTCTTCCTTTTGACCATCTTCCTTCAATTTCCCTTTGCATAAGTTTTTTTTTTTAATTTTAGATTCCACATATAATTTAGGTAATATAGTATTTGTTATTCACTATCTAACATCATTCACTCAACATAATGCCCTCGAGGTTAATCACAGATGGTGAAATTTCCTCATTTTAATTGCTGAATCTAATTTTATTAAATAGACAAAGATATTTATATATAAGGTAAATTTTGATACACACAAATTCATCCACTAATGAAAACTTAGGTTGTTTACATGTCTTTGTTATTATAAATAATTCTATTCTGAGCATGCTGAAGCAAATAGCATGTTGAATTAGTGTTTCCATTTCTTTTAAATAAATACCCAAAACTAAATTTGTCTGATCATATGACACTTGTATTACTAATTTTTGAAGATTTTCTATACTGTTTTCCATAATGACTATCAATCTACACCAACAATGTACAAATGCAACCTAGTCTCCATAACCATGCCAGCATTTATCTCTTGTAGTTTTGATAGCAACTGTTATAACAGGTACAATCTCATTGAGGTTTTAATTTGTACTTTCCTAATTATCATTGAGTATCTTTCATGTACCTGTTGGCATTCTGTGCTTTTTTTTTTATGGAGAGATATCTATTCAGATCCATTGTTCATTATTAATTGGTTTTTTGCTAATGAGTTGTATGAATTATTTATGTAGCTTGGATATTAACCTTACAAGGTATACAACCTGCAAATGTTTTCTTTTCAGAAACTTTGCTTTTTTATAAAAATGTTATAGAAATGATTCTCCATTTAAAATTTTTGTGTCCTAATGCATAGGTTGTCTTTTCACTGTGTTGTTGGTCACATTTGCTGAGTGGAAGATTTTTAATTAGTTTCAGTTCCATTTATTTATGTCTTACTTTGTTGCTTGTGCCTTATGTGTCACATTAAAAAAATTATTAACAAGATTCATGTCAAGAAGCTTTCTTCTATATATTCTTCTGGAAATTCATGACTTCAGACTTTGCATTAAATTTTTTATCAATTTGGGGTAAATATTTTGTGAGTGGTGTAATGCAAGGGCCAGCTTCATTCTTTCACATGTCAGTGTTCAGTTAGTTTCACATTTATATATGAGACTGTCTTTTCAACTTTGAGTATTAAATATTGACTCCTTTATCAAATATAGTAAATGTATGGGCTTGGATTTATCTCTGGGTTCTAACTTCTGCCCCATTTATTTATTTGTATTTTTATACAATTGCCATTCTGTTCAATAACTATGATATCATCTAAGAGATTAAAAGCAGGAATTTATTATAATCAATGTTTGTAATTTTTTCTCAAGATTTCTTTGACTATTCAAGCTCTTTTGCACATAAATTTTGAGAATTGCTTTTTTGTTTTACCTCTGTAAAAAATGTCAGCAGAATATTGGTAAGTATTATATTGAGTATATCAATGGTTTTGGTATTTTATTGCTTTAATGCCATTGTAAATCAGATAAATTTATTTCTTTTTCAGAAAAATTTTTAGTGTATAGATTTGCCAATTATTAATTTGAATCCTATAATTTTAGTGAATTTAGGTAGGTTAACATTTTTTTTGATAGAAACTTTAGAATTTTCTACACATGAAACTATATAATCTGCAAGTAGAGATCACTTTACATCTTTTGTAGTTCAAATGGAATTTATATAGATTTCTAGTTTGAATTTCTTCATTAAGCCTTCCAGTATAATCTTTAGTGGGTGTTGTTGAGTTGTATGAGATCTTCAATATCAATTCTTTATGAATATGTGTATGATTTACCTACTCAGTAAGGTGTCTCTTCATTTTGGTTACAATATCGTTTGCTGTGTAGAAGCTTTTTAGTTAGAGCTAGATAGACACTTGTCTAAAGAATAAATGCAGATATTCAAGAGGTATGTGACAAAATGCTCATCTTATTAGGAAAATGAAAATCAAACCATAACATAATACAAATAGAAACAATAAATGCTGAAAAGAATGTGAAAATAAAAGTGTAACATACTTTTATATGTTGATTGTGTAATTTTGCCACTTTGCTGTATTAACTCTTAAAACTGCTGGTGAGGGAGCCTCAGGGTCTCTGGGACTCCGGGTCCAGGGATCTGGGGCTAGGGAAGCTGGTCTGTCTCCACATGGGCGGGGGTAGGGCCAGACACCTTTGCTGGGACATGAGCTCTGGTGGGGGTCCAATTCTGGTTTATTCCAAACTCAATCAAACCTGCACTTGGAGTGAAAAATCCAGTCTCTCCAGCAGCAAGTGTCATGCAGAGAAAAGGAAGTAATAACGCCCCAGGACACACTCACCACCTGGGTGGGACAAGCACTATGTTGGGAACCACTGAGAAAGGAAGGTGAAATCAGCAACTGAAATCTGTCACAGATTTCTACCTGTATCATCTCTGGCACTGGAGAATCAAATCCTGGCCCCCCAACAATGTGCAACCTATCAATGGGGGAAGAAAGCCACAATGATTGACTGTGACCCCATGGCAGAATTGCTAACAGGAGAGAGGAGAGGAGCTGGACCAACCACCTGGGGGAGTCTGACCCAGCAAGAATGACTCCACTGCCAGTGACTGCAAGTTGAATTCCCAAACCCAGATATCAGAACTGTATGGCACAGAACCATCAATAGGTGACAGACACTGGAAAGGATCCTGGAGAAAAGCACCAGATAATGATCTGCTCTACAACAATTTCCAGACGGCCTCAGCCTGACTATCTGCCTCAGCTATTCATGGAGATCCAAGGACCCTCATCTGTTGCTTTCAAGAGTACAAGTCTGCACACAGGAAAAAAGGATATTGTTCCAGGAAAAGAAAAGAGCAGTTGGCCAAACACAAACCAACAGCTTATAACGAGAGGAGCTAACGTGGCCACAGGGGTGAAGGGGGAAGTGAGGGTGGGTTGGGGTGGGGAATAAGGGGTACAATACAACCAGGAATATGTTACTTTGTATGATAATTAAAAAATAATTTTTAATAATTTATATATATATATCACATCCTTGAATTTCTGAGGATTCAGCTACCACCTTCCCTCCCTGATCACTCCCACGGATACCCCACCTCCATCTGTGAACTTTAGTTTGGTTGTTAGCTTGTTTTGACTTTTCCTCCTGATCTTTTGTTTATTTTTCCTATATCCCATATATTAGTGGAAGCATTTGGTTTCTGTCTTTTTCTTTGTGACTTGTTTCTGTTAATATGATTTCTTCTAGGTACATTCATGTTGTCAAAAAAATCATCATTTTTAATTGACGTGTAGTATTCCATTGTTTACATATACCACATCTTTTTCATCTGTTCATCTGTCTTGGGGCATTTGGGTTGTTCCCATGTCCTTGCAATTATAAATAGTGCTGTAATAAACCTCCAAGTACAGGTGTCCCTTTGTATAAGTATTGAGGTCTCCTTGGGTAGATTACCAGAAAAGCGATTGCTGGATCAAATGGTAGTTCCATTTTCATTAGTTTGAGGGTCCTCCACTCTGTTTCTATAGTGGCTGGACCAGTTTACATTCCCACCAGCAGTGTAATAGTGTTCCTTTCTCTCCACATCCCTGCCAGCACTTGTTGCCCTTTTTTTAAATTTTTTTTTTATGTGGGCCGTTCTTACTGGTGTAAGGTGGTATCTAATTGTGGTTTTGATTTGCGTTTTTCTGATTCCTAGTGATGTTGAGCAATTTTTCATGTGCCTATTGGCCATTTGTATTTCCTCTTTGGAGAAGTGTCTCTAGTTCTTATCCCCAGTTTTTAACTGGGCTTCTTATTTTGTTTTTGCTAGCTCTTTGAGTTCCTTGTGGATCTTTGTTATCAAAACCTTATATTTGTGGAGGGAAAAAAATTATCTCCCATTCGGTTGGGTGTCTTTTTGTTTTGTCTGTTGTCTCTACATCTGCTTTCTCTGCATCTATTGATATTATCATATAGTTTTTGGTTTTCTCCTTATTGATGTAATGAATTTGTTACTTGATTTCCAGATGTTGAACCAGCCCTATCACCCTGGGATAAATCCCACTTGGTCATGGTAAATAATGCTTTTTATGCATTATTGGATTTGATTTGCTAGGATTTTGTTTAAATTTTTTGCATCTGTGTTCATTAGGGAAATTTGTCTATGGTTTTTTTATTCATGGTGTCTTTATTTGGTTTTGTTATGATTTTAATGTTTGCTTCATAGAAGGTGTTTGATAGTTTTCTTCTTTCTTAATTTTTTAATTTAAGTAACGTTGGTGTTATTTCATCTTTGAATGTCTTGTAGAATTCAAGAGTTGGCTTCAATTTCACTGCGATTGGTTTAAGTTCTTTATTTCTTCTTTGTTCAATTTTGGGGAGCTATATCTTTCTAAGAATCTGTCCATCTCATCCAGGTTGTTGTATTTTTTTGCATATATACTCTCTATAAATATATATATATAGATGTTCATAGTAATCTCTGGTTATCTTTTGGATTTCTACTGTGTCCATTGTAATTTCTCCTCTTTATTTGTGATCCAGTTTATTTGAATGTTCTCTCTTCTTTTTTTGTGAGCTTTGCAAGAGGGTTTTCAATTTTATTTATTTTTCCGAAGAATGAGATTAGTTTTGTTGATCTTTTTGGTAATCTTTTTGATTTCTTTATTATTTATTTCTCCTTTTACAAAATAAAAAAATTTCAATAAAGTAATTAAAAAATAAAAATTGAAGATTCAAGAAAAAACCTGCTGGTTAGAATGTAAACTGATCCAGCCCGATGGAATACTGTTGGAGTTTCTAAAACACTACAAATGAATTCAAATATGACCCAGCTATTCCAGCTTTAGAATTTTACCCAAATAACACAATGTCATTAATTTTAAGTGACACCTGCAGTACTATTTACAATAGTTAAAATTTGGAAACAATGTAAATTTCCCCAACAGATTAATGGATCAAGAAGTTGTAGTATATATACAAAATGGAATATTGCTTCATTAAAAATGACAGATTCATGTCACTTGCTGCAACATGGAAAGAGCTGGAAGGGATTATGCTAAAAATTAAGTCTTAAGGAAAAAACCAAGTATCATAGTTTCACTTACATGGAGAATACAGAGAAACCAAACAAAAAATCACACTTAGACAAACCTTGAAGACTGACTATATATATGAGGCATTCAGGAGAGGAGGGAGAAAATGTATTGAAGGGAAGAGGACAAGGGACCATTTGATGGTCTAGAGTGCATTGGTGGTGGAAGAACTGTAGTAAGCAAACTTCAGGAAAGAAATTGTATACTGTCTAAAAACTCACTAATGATGGAAGAAAAAAATTACATCATAAATATATAAATTACTACTCTAAAGATAGTGGATTAAATTTTCCAAACCATGTTATGGAAACAACCTTATTTTCCAAAGACAGATGAGTGGATATGGAAGACGTGCCATATAAGCCACAGAATATTACTCAGTTATAAAAAAAACATTAAACCTTGCCATTTGGAGCATTATGGGATAGAACTTAATGGAATTATGCTTTCTGTAATAAATTAGTAGAAAGACAAATACCAGATGATGTCTTTTAGATGTAGAATATAAAGAAGCAAAACAGTGAATAGATAGAACAAAACAAAAACAAAAACCTTCAAATAATTTTATATTTGAGGCTAGTTCGTGGAGGGTGGAAAGGATTAAAGAGGGGAAGTGATGATCTATAGTGGAGAAATAGGAGTGCTTTGGTAGTGGGCAGGTATGGTGGCATACATCTAAATAGGAGACACATTATGGTTGAAATTCATATTATGAAGTATTTCATCTCCATGCACCCAAGTTTTGTCAATATAGAAATATGTACATTTTCTGGGTAGTGATGCTCTAATTTGAGTTTTCAGAACTTTGAAATCAAATTGTTGCTGTTACATCTTGTACGAATTCTCATATGACTTGACCTTGCTTCATTTTAAAGATTCTCTAGTCCTTGTATTTTTCAAGAGTTATTTTATACACAGAAATATATATGTTGCCATTGAGATCAATAAAAACACCATACATAAAGAGGTGTGTTTTAAATTGTACATATTTCAAACCAGTGCTACCTCAACAAAGATGTTGCAAAACAAAATCAATTCATTTAAATACAAAAAATAAAATAGGAAAAGATAGAATGAACAGATTAAAAATTGATACCCAACAATATTCTTCCAATAACAGATTCATTTCAATCTTAAAAATGTGACTTTACTAAGAATTAAGTGATGGAAAACAGACTTTACAGCATATGGCAACCAAAGCAAAACTGGACGCTATATTTATATCAGAAAAAAATGAACTTCAAAATTAAATTGATAAAAAAATCAAGAAGGTTATTATATAATGATCAGTACATCAAGAAGCATTTATTATACATCTACATATTATGCCCCAATACTGCAACACGTAATAATAGAACAAAAATTAATAGAAAAAAAGGTGAAAGTTGAGGTAAATATCGGTACAATGAGAGTTGAACATTCCTCACTCAAGTGAATAGATCATACAGACAGAAAATCAATAGGGAAATAGAAAAGTTGATCAATACTTTAGGCCAAATTTACTTAAGAAATGTATACAGAACATTCTGCCCAGCACCAGTAGAATATGCAGTCTTTTCAAATGCACATGGAATCTTTGTAGAAAAGAGCATATGTTGGCAAAACATATATGAAGTATAGCCAAGTTCAACAAGATTGAAATCATACTGACCATCCACTTTTATGTTCACACATTGTAAAAATATTCTAGTTATTAATTGAAAATATAATCATTTCATGCAAATACATTAAACTACTACCATGAGCCAAATTGAGTAGTAGTCGGTACAAGTTATGGAGTCCTATTTTCAAGAGTATCATAGTATACCTGGGAAATTTTTAATCAAAACTTTAATCCAATGTAATATGCAATTTAGAAACTAGAGTAAATTATCAAGGAAAGAGGTTTCCATTATTAAGTGCTGTGAAGTTGAAATAACTGACTTTGCATTGTTATTTTGTAGTTTCTCAGAGTAAACAAATGCATGCTTAATTCTGTACTAATTGAGGTTTAATAATTGTTTATGATTTTGATTGTATCAGTTCTCTTAGCTGGCCATAATGATATGAAATTTAAAATTAATATTAAAAAAGGGGAAAATTGCAAAGGCATTTGAATGAAGAAAACTTCATTCCACCCTTATCTGTCTTCAGAACACTGAATACGGAATGGTATGATTGACCTCGAGTGGGCAGCAGTGTCCCCTATTAACCCAAAAAGACATTCCTTAAGAGATAACAGCAAGTTAATAAGTGAATCCTCTACCCCAGGTATCCCAGGGGAACTAATGTTTTACCTAATCTGATTTTCCCTAAGTCACTTTTCCCCCTTGTTTGACTAGCTATAAACCATTGATTTCACTCTTTCAATAGACTAGTAGATGTAATAAATGTGGCTGGTTGATGCATACTTTCATTTAGTCCCAGCCTCTTTGGCTGAGTCAACCTCTGTCATTGCCCTTCCTTATGCTCTGCTCCCTAGCACTTTACAAGAAAAGAAAATGAAACGTTTCTTGAAATAAACAAAAATAAATATACATGATATTAAGGAGGGAGAATGGGAAGGATTAGACAAGATAAGGGAGGGAGCAAAAAGGTCAACTGTGGGCTCTTTAGTGTATGCATAATGGCTGTCCTAAAGGGTATTTTTATTGGAATAACATTGAGCTTATAGATAATACCACATTTCTATAATGGAATATAGAATATATATTCTATATATAAAATATAGAATGGAATATAGAATACATATTCTATGTATAGAATATATAAAACCAATATTTTTAATATTATTTTTTAATTGATTGCACACACATACATAAATATGTATGTTTTACATCATTATATACCCTAAGGTTCTCCCATCTTTTCACAATAAACCATCAACTTTATCTCTTGTGCCCATCTATTCACTAATTTTACACCCTTCCCAGTCCCTTGCTCTATGCTTCAGTTCTGGTGACAGTTTTAAGATTTTCTTGTCCATTTGTTTGTTTTACTTATATTCCTTATATAAGTGAGAGAAGGCAGTATTTTTATTTTTCTTTATGGTTTATTTCTGCTATCATGATTCCTCCTAAGTCCATCCATGTTATAGCAAATGCATAAAATTTGTCTTTTTGATTGCTGAATAACATTCCATTCTGTACATATACCACAACTTTCTGATTTATTCATCTCTTTTGGGGCATTTGGTTTGTTTTTATATTCTGGCTTTTGTAAGTAGTGCTGCAATAAGCATCTAAGTACGGGTGTCCTTTTAAATTAGTGTTTTTGTAACCTTTGGGTAGATTCCTAGAATTGGAATTGCTAACTCAAATGATAGTTTGAGTTTTCACAGTTTTCTATAGTGGCTGGACAAGTTTGCATTCCATTCCTACCAGCAGTGCAAAAGTGTTCCTTATCTTCACATCCACATCAGGATTTGCTGTTGCCCCGCCTTTTTTTGTTGATACCAGTCATTCTTAGTGTGAGGTAATATTTCCTTGTGATTTTGATTTGAATTTCCCTCATTAGAAGTGATGTTGAGCATTTTTTAATATGTCTATTGGCCATGTGTATTTCCTCTTTGGAGATGTGTCTTTTAAGCTCTTCTTCCCATTTTTTGCTGGGTTTTTCACCTTGCTTTTGCAAAATTATGTGAATTCTCTGTGGATCTTTGATATTAGACCCACCAGTCTTGAGTGGAGTGCAAGATATTTTTCCAATTTGATGGCTGTCTCTTTGTTTTGGTCATTGTCTCTTTTGCTTCACAGAAGCATTTTAGTTTAATATAAACCCAGCTGTTTCCATTTTCTTTCTTTCTTTTTTGTTTGTAGAGATGCACCTGCATAGGTGATGGTATGTTTTCTCTTTCTTCTGTATAATTTATGGTTTCAGGTCTTACATCCAAGTCTTCTTTTTTCCATTTTGAGTTGGCTTTTGTGTATAGTGTGAAGTCATCTAGATTCATTCTTTTGCATGTAACAGTCCAGTTTCTCAGGACCATTTATTGAAGAGATCGTTTTGTTTCATTGTACATATTTTGCCCCTTTGTCATAGATTAGTTGAGCAAACAAGTGTATTTTTATTTCTACACTTTCAATTCTGTTCCATTGGTCTTGTGTCTCTTTTAATTCTAGTCCATGCTATCTTAATTATTATGGTTTTATAATAAAGTTTAAAACCTAAGAGTGTAATACCTTCATCCCCTCTTGTATTAGTCAGAGGCACTCTGGATATTCAATATTTTTATTGTTCCACATAAATTTAAAAAATTTCCTTGAAGAAAAACTTTGAAGTTTTTGCTGGAATTGTATTGAATATGCAGATTGCTTTTGGTACTATGGCCATTTTGACTATGTTAATTCTTTCAATTCATGAGTCAGGGAATGTCTTTCCATTTCTTTGTGTCTTCTATTTCTTTTAGCAATATTTTATAATTTTCTTTGTATAAGTCTTTCTCATTCTTTGTCAGGTTTATCCCCCAGGTATTTAATTTTCGTTGGTATAATTGTTACTGCTGTAGTTTTCTTTAGTTCTTCTTTTTCAAATCAATTTTTTGTATATAGGAAAGATAATAAATTTTGTGCATTGATTTTGTAGCCTGCTACCTTACTGAACTTACTACTTTCTTAGATTTTCTGTAGAGTTCTTAGGATTCTCTATAAATTTTATCATATCATGTGCAAGCAGTGATAGCTTTACCTCTTCTCTCCCTATTTGAATGCTCTGTATATTCTTTTTTTGCCTAATTGCTCTAGCTAGGACTTCCATAACTATACTGAAAAGTAGTGGTGAAGTGAGCAGCCTTGTCTTGTTACTGATTTCAGTTGGAAGGCATTCAGTTTTCCTCCCATTAGGATGATATTAGGTGTGGTTTTGCCATATATTGCTTTTATTATGTCAATGTATGTTCCTTCTAGCCCCACGATGTCAAGGACTTTCATCATAAATGGATGTTGTAGTTTGTCAAATGCTTTCTTGGCATCTATTGATATGACATAGCTTTTCCTCCTTGTTGATGTTTTGGATTACATTAATTGATTTTTGGGTGTTAAAACATCCTTGTTTCCCTGGGAGGAATCCCACTTGCTCATGGTTTATTATATTTTCAATGCATATTTGGGTTCCATTTGCTAGGATTTTGTTGAGAAACTTTGCATGTGTTCATTAGGGACAAACACACACACATATACATAGTTTTCTTTATTGTCTTATCTTTGTTTTTGATACTAGTGTGATATTGGCTTCACAGAATATATTTCATAGTATTCCTTCTTTCTTTAATTTTTGAAAGAGTTTTTGTAGGATAGGACCAGTTTGTCTCTGAATATCTGGTAGAACTCATTTGTAAATTCTTCTGGTCCAGGGCTTTTGTTTTGGGGGAGTGATTTTATTACTTTTTTAATTTCACTGCATGAGATTGGTTTATTTAGGCTTTCTACATATTTTTTAATCCAGTTTTGGATGGATGTACACTTTTAAAAATTTATCCATCTCATCCAACTTGTTTGGAACTTGTTTAGATCTAAAAGTTCAGAGTAACCTCTAATTATTTTCTAGATTTTGGCTTTGTTGTAATTTCTCCTTTCATTTATGATTATGCTTATCCACATTTCTCCTTTCACTTTTTTGTTAGCCTGGCTAGAGTTTTATCTATTTTGTTTATCTTCTCAAAGAACCAGCTTTATGTTTTGCTGTACTTTTCTAATTTTTTATTTCAATTTCATTTATTTCAGCCTGAATTTTAATTATCTCTTTCCTAAACTAGCTTTTGGGTGTTTCTGTTTTTCTTTCTCTAGTTATCTCTGATGTGAGATTAGGTTGTATTTTGTTGTTTCTTGATGTGGGACTGTATTGCTCTATATTTCCCTCTTATTTCTGCCTTTGCAGCATCCCATATGTTCTGGAAGGGTGTGTCATCTCAAAATATTTCTTCTTTGCTTTCCTCATTAATCCACTCTTTTTATAATAGTGATGGCTTCAATGTCTGTGAGCAGGGAGGTTTTCTTCTTTTCATGATTGCTTTCTAGTTTGATGCCTTTATTGTCAGAGAAAATCACTGGTATGATTTCAATCCTTGTGAATTTGCTGATGTTGGCTGTATGGCTCAGTATAAGATCTTTCTTGGAGAGTGATTCAGGTGCCCTTGAAAAATGTGTGTATTCCTTTCTTACAGAGTGTAGTGTTTTGTAGATATCTACTAGGTCCATTTGATTTAGACATTCGTTTAGGGTTAATGTGTCCATTTTTATTTTTGGCTTGTTGTTCTGTCCCTTAGTGGGAGTGGGGTATTGAAGTCTCCTACTACATATGTTTTTCTTTAATGTCTTTTTTCAAAGATGCTAGTAATTTCTGGTATATTTGATGCTCCTTCATTGGTGCATAATACATTGATAAGTGTTATATCTTTCTAGTGTATTGTCTCCTTGATGATTATATAGTTGTCATCTTTGTCTCTTACTACCTTTTTTAGTCTGAAATCTACCTCATCAGATATGAGTATGGCTCTATCTGCCTTATTTAGGATTGGTTTGTTTGTAGGATTGTTTTCTAGCCTTTAGCTTTCAATCTGTATTTATCTTTAGCAGTTATGTCTGTTTCCTGGAGGCAGCAGAAATTTGTATTCTGTTGTTTAATCCATTCTGCTACTCTGTTTCTTTTTATTAGTGCGTTTAGTCCATTAACATTTAGGGTGATGCACAGAGAGGTTGTGGCATGGGGGCAGAGCAGAAACTTGAGTCCCACCCACCAGCAGGCAGCCGCCTGAGGGCTGTCTGTGCACCAAGGTTCCTAGCTGGCTGAGTTCCCTTGCCAGCGGGGAGCAAAGGGGTTGAAGGTTCCTGGGTAAACCCCCTAAGCTGGGTGAACCCTGGAGGGGGGACAGGGTGGGTTTATGCTGGCCCCACCCACCAGCGAATGGCGGCTGCACAGGGCAGCCATCTGCAGCCCGGAACAACGGATCCATGTTACTCTCTGCTCCTAGTCCAAGTCGAACATGGAAGGATGTAGGCATAGCCATCCAGTCCCCACCCTGGTGCAGGTGGGCGGGGGTGGGGTAGGGTGATGGTAGCCCCTTCCATTTCATTCTCACTCTAGCTAAACTTCAAGAGGAGCCAGGACACATGCAACACAAACCCCATCATAGAGCAGGTGAGGGATAATGCAAAAATCCAGCCCACAAGCCTGAGCTGGATACAGCAGATAGACAACCGAGAGAACCGGTGCTTGCGAGACAAGAGGAACAGCTATAGAGACACAAAGTCACGATGCGCACCTATGCGCTCATCAGTCCAGGAAGACCCAGGACCTCATTTCGGAGATGCCTTCTAAGAGAGTAGCACCCCCTTTCCACACAACGGGAGAGGAGAGCAAGACCAAAGATGGGGTAATGGGCCCCACATCAAAACTGCAAACTGAGACAGAGGCGATGATCTACAAAGGCCATTCACAGAGGCCTGTATTCACAGAGAAACTTCTTCACCGACACTGGCTGATGGCTAGGCTCCCTGAATCTGACACCAGAGCCATAAAGCAGCAAAGGAATGGAAATGGGATTGGAGAAGACGGCCTGCAGCAAGAAAACATGGACACATCACAAATGAATACAGACTGGCTGCTCAGTGCAAACTGAAGACTGAAAGCCTAACAGCAAGGCTCGCCTGGTTCCAGCAACACAGTCCCTCAGCCAGTGAAAGGACATTGGCTCAGGAAGGAAAGAGACCAATGGACTTAGCACAACTAGTAAACAACAAAGTGTGGGGTTTGAGAGAATGGAAGGGGCACCAGAGGGAGGAGGGAGGGGGAGGTGTCCCAAAACACATTTACAGAGGTTGTGATCTAAAGAACAATATAAATAATATTAAAAATAAATTTAGGGTGATTATTGATGGTGGCTGTGTTTGCCAATTCATTCAATTCTTTTCTTTTTGTGGCTCAATTAGTTTCCTTGTTCCATTTTCCCTGTTCATTCTTCTGTTGGTTTACATTTTTAAGGCTCATAGTATTTCTTGAATGGGGGAGGGGGACTCCTTGGTTTTGATGAATTTTTGGAGGCTTCATTTTTCTGTACTTTTTCCTCTTATATGAAGGAGAGCTTGACTGTATAAAGCTGTCATTTTTTAACTTGGAATTTTTTGAATACCTGAAAACATTGTCTTCTTGCTTTAAGTTCTCTTCTGAGAGACTGAAGTGAGTCTCACAAGTTTTCCTTTATAGGTGGTCTGTTTTTTTTACCTCTTACAAACCTCATTATTTTTTTACTTGTCTTGAATTTTTTATATTTTAACTAGTATATGTCTTACTGTATTTCTTCTTCCATTATAGCATGTTGGTGTTCGTCCGACTTCTTGTATGTCTAATTTCATTTCTTTCTTCTAGCTTGGGGAATTCTCTTTAATTATTTTTCAAATATTTTCTGATTTCCTCTGCCTTTCTTTCCTTTTTCAGGTAAACCTACTATTCTGATGTTGGTTTTCTCAAGTTGTCAGATATTTCCCTGAGTGCATCTGCATTTATTTTCCTCTTTATATCTCTTTTTTTTTCTGTTTTCTGTAGGTATGTATCTTTAGAGTGCTAACCATTTATTTCATTTCTTCTATTCTTTTTTCTTGGCTTTTCCCTCTGCTCCTTAATTCGTCTATTTTTCTGTTAGCTTCCATCAATTTATTTTTAAGGATTCATTCTTATTTCTTAATTCATTTATTGCTTTTTTTCATCTTGTTCTTTCCTGTTTTCTTTATTAACTCTTCCAGTTTTTTATTATGATGTTCTGATTTTTTTTGTCAAGTCATAATCCCTTTCTTTCTTTTTTTATTATATAAATTATTTATACAGGTATTTCACATCATTGTAATCCCCAGGGGTCACCCATCACCTCCCCTCCCTGAACGCTCCAGCTGGTCCCTCCTCCCCATTGTGTACTTTCATTTTGTTGTCCATATATTAGTGAAACTATTTGGTTTCTGTCTTTTTCTTCCTGACTTGTTTCTGCTAATATGATTTCTTCTAAGTATCATAAAATCATCAAGTTTGTCATTTTTAATTGATGATTAATATTCCAT
>PVHY01011299.1:0-43086 GCA_004024945.1 Uropsilus gracilis | reverse complement strand
ATATCTATCATAGTTACCACCTTCAGATCTATATGGAATGAGTTTAGACACTTTTATCTGCTCTAAGTGAAGAAACGCAAAATAATTGAGTGAATACATACATCAGAAGAGGAAGCAAGCCTGACCACTCTTTAGGGAGCAAATCAAGACAAATCACCTTCTTATCTAACTTATTCTAATTACCCTTATCTAACTTACTCTCTTATTGTATGAGAATCCTGGTAGGGGACCCAGGTGGACAGATGTGTGAAGTTCGTATTTGTTTTGTTAAATTTCCTAAATGACATAATTCTATTGGTTTCCTGGCAAATGACTTGAAATATTTAGTATTCTTTAAAGGAGAGGGAAAAATCAGGTCTATTCACAAAATTTTGACCTCCCGGAGTGTTTTCTACATTCAATTTTTGCTGCTAGTGCAACATAAGAGAAGCAATGCTGCTGTGAGAATATGTGCAGGTTACAAATTAGGACCCAGTACAGGTTTGGTGAAAGCGCAGCACAGGTGACCACACTTTGTGGTCTCCCCTTGTCCTGTGGCAGACGTGACTATGTGATCACAATATTCTTTGCTAGTGAAACTGTCTCCAAATCATCAGCGTGGCCATGCACAGGCTATGTAAGTGAAAGCAAAGTCTGCAAGAAGACATATTTGTCAGCCACAATTTGGTTTCTTTTTAGATGATGCATTTGCCATTCTTTCCAGATTCTGAGAGCTGTTTCTAGTTATTAGAAAGTGAGAGGGTTCAGTTGAGAGGGAGCAAGTGTGACTGAGACATAGCTATTTAGGTGAAATGCCAGTTGAAGGTGCTCCTACACCATTTTTCATTTCATTTCTAATACCCGGAGGCCATTTAGCCAAGGGATGTGACATGGGGTAGCATATTAGAAATCAAAATCCAATTATCTACATTCTCTTCTGTATCTTTGATACATTTAAATCAGAGATACTAAATCAATGTAATCATTTTAAACTTTCTATCTTAAAATGTTTAAATTTTTAAACTATAATCTCATAGTCAGGATGAAATATTCATATTTGGGAATAATGAGAGTTCTTGGGGACTGACAAATTCAAATTAATGGGAAGAGAATTAATATTTATTGAAAGCCCGTTCCATGCCACGTGTTTTGCAAATATGGCCTTATTTCCCCAAAGCCTTGTGGAGCAGTTACCATTATATTTTTAGATACAGGCGACTTTCAGTTATGCTAATAAAAAAGCAACATGGACAATTAAATCCAGATTAATTTCAGGACTTTATTTTCCTCAATATTTTCCACTTCATCTGTAATCAATCTTTCATTATGTATGTAAACATGTTTTAGCAAAGTTTACTGATTCTTTCCTACTTACTTGCTGGTGGAGTTGCTAAGCATCTCTATAGCAATCACACAACAGGGAACTGAGAAGCAGACCTATGCTTGGTAAATCCCCATTTAAAAGGATGGAGAGTTGCTAATGTAAAACAATTAAGACTGATTGTCAGATATCAAGACTATAAATAGGATATAAAAATAAACTTGTATTAACTGGGAACAAATGTAAAAGGATGAGAGTAAGTAGATAGATTCACTCATAAGTCAATAATTTTGTTCACTCAATAGGAGGCTTATTGTACTTCAACTTCAATACAGGTATTGGATTGTCAACTAAATTGCATTTCGTATTTTTGAGGACTGGCAGTAAAACAGAAAAGAAACCCAATTATAGACAAAGAGAAATGCTGTTTTTCCATTATATAGAAACACGTACTGCTGTAAATATTTAAAAACTGTTAATAGCTCCATATTTAAACAGTTTAAGTTGCTTTGGATGAAATACTTATGTTGAAATAAATTTGTTAGGGAATAAATATTGAACTTGATGAGTCCTGAGTTTTTACTTTTTCATCATAAAGAATTAAAATATAAGACTCTAGTATTTACAGCTCTGTAATATGGCATATTTCTTTATGCTGAGATTTTTAAATTATTATTTCAATATACATATATATATTTCTTCTTGTTGTATAATGTCTTTTGTCCTCTGGATTTTTCAAACATTTCAGCCTAAAAATGGGGTGGTGCCAAGAATCCAAGGATCATATTATGGCACCAGCAGGATGTAGTAGGACTGAAATTCAAGAAGGTGTTTTACATACAAAAATTCAATATTGAATTGTTCACTTTCTACATTTCAGGGTAAGGTGAAATGTGATCGTGACTTGGTCTGGGGCTGATTGTTGGGGAGAGAGAGATTACATCTGACTGCAGTTTGGTCAGGAATCAAGAGAAGTCAGAAAGATAACTACTTAAGAGGTCATGGCTGTTTCTTAAGCACATGGTCATCTTTGCAAGCATCCATGATTTCCACCCTTGGACATTGTAAGAAAGGTTTACAATTTTCCTCCCTGATGTGGCCTTTCCCTCTTCCTTCTCTTATGACACAGGAAACTGGCAGCAGGGTAGAGAATTATATACAGGAGCTGAGAATACATCTGGGAAAACTCAGACACTGGGCCTCTGTGATAAGGCAGTACAGTTGATTTTTATCAGAATAAATTCAACTGAGCTGCTAAATGAGAGGAGCTCACGAATACACCAGCAAATCATAATATCTGCTTCCCAGTATAGTATTTCTAATAGCTTGTGTTAAAAAAAAAATCACATATGGCTTTGTTTGGCTTACAAATTGACCAGTGATATTTAATTCAATACTACCATTTACAAAGAAATAGAGATTTTATGTCTGACAACTTCTTTTGGTATTTTTTTTTTGGAACCACAACTATGTAATGTATCATGGGAACTTTCTATGCCCTGCATTTTAAACATGTGGCTTTTAAAAGGAACAAATCTGATATATCAAATATATAAAGCTTCATCAGTGACTCTTGGCTAATATTCTCTACCTCTACTAAGGAAAATGTGAATCTCAGAAGTCAGTTAATAGGAACAATGCAGTACTTATTAAATAAAAACCTTTCAAGACAGTTTTTATTTGATGTGTATTTCCCCTGTACAACCATTCCTTACGCTCATGAAAGAGATCTGTTTTCTGCCTCCATAGCTCCACTGATTTGCACTTCCTGGAAAAATTTATCTTCAAAGGGATGTCAACGATGATTGCCGGATGGCAAATTTAGCCACCAGCTACCCCCTTTGTTCCAAAGTGCAAGCAGTCCTCTTGATGCAATTATAATGAAATAGAGGGTAGGGAAAAAACAGAGATACCAGTGGTTCAGCTTGGGTTATATTTTCCAGGTGTTCCTTTATCCCAAAGGAAATGGCATGAAGTGTTCTCTGCCGTGAATCCAGAACCACTGAAAAAAATTGGCAACTTATACCCAAGATGAATTTTGTTTATGCCTAAGCTCAAAGTGAAGCCGTTGATAAATATTGCATTTTAGACATCCTCAATTAAACATCAATTAATTTTTATGGAGGATTTTTTGTCTTGTCACCAAAGATTTCTTAATTTTTCACATGTGCTCACATCAACCACAAGACACACCATGTTTATTCTGTCATGTGGATTTATGGGCAAACCAAAGTGAAATTAGTCCTTATCCAAATTTACTATGGCTATAATTTCAAGACAGCTCAGCTGGAAGGCCAATAACTAAATTTGTGTGGATAACAGATGTATTTTAACCTTATGAGCCAAAAAAGACCAATAAATAATTAGTTTTGAAATTCAAAGCCCAGGAAATGAGAAAATAGATTTTGTACCCATACCAGCTTCATGTCTAACAATTCTTTCCTCTAATACTTTACCTCCTAAGAAAGATAAAATAAAGGGAAAAAAAAAAAAAGAAACAAACCCAGGCTTGATCCAACCAAAAATGAGAGGCAGCTTCATGCTTGGACATGAGGAACTTACAGATATTTAATCACTATTCCCCCCCAAATCTACAAAAATTGGCAAGTGGAATCTATATCGGGTATGTGAGTTGGCAGAAGTTGTTCACCTCTTGGAATGTATCTCATCTTTTCCATAGTGGTGACATAGCCCAAGGGATCTAGGACCAGGTATCAGTCTCTGGTTTTGGTTATGCTGGGTCCGTAGACCAGCCAAGCTGAGGAAGGGCTGGACATTCTCTCTTTGGAGGCTTGAATTGCCTTATTTGTGAAATGTGAGGAATGAGCTGGACTCGTGTTTCCTCAAATGTGCCCCCAGAAACTGCTCCCAACGCACAGTGACAGATACCTTTGAAAAAGGGTTCTGTAGACCAAATAGGTTTACAGAGCTCTAGGTAAAGACATATCTGTCTTTCCTACAGAACATTTCAACTTCTTAGAACTTTGCGCCAGTATACACTGAATTTCCTTGCAAGAGAAAAAAAATGAAAGGCTTCATTCCATCATTCTCAATCTTACTTGGCCATGGAACACATGCTTTGAGAATCATGTTGAAGGATTGGTGTTCTATGGCACATGTATCAGAAAGCACGGGGTTGAATTAGCACTGAGACCCCACCCAACTCTGTGATGGTGACATTTAATGCTGGCCTGCATTTTACAGCTGCCTCTTCTAGTACTCATGACAGGCATCAGTAATTAGGTATAACTCTCTCTTACTGGCTCCAGGCCTCTGAGATTTCTGAGTTCTTCATGAAGGGTACTCTGGGCAGCCACTACCAACTGAATAGAACTGTGCCTGAGCTAAAACACATTTGCCAAGACTGGCAAATACCGACTGCTTTAGTAAATACCGACTGCTTCCTTCAATCCATCACTGAGGTTCTAAGGATTTTCTCACTGATTTTGGACAAGCTGCCATTTTGCCACAGCATATAATGGGACCAGCCACCCTGTCCCCCTTTGGAAAATGCACAGGGTGACCTTATAACCATGTCCAAATCAGGACATTTCTGCAGCGGAATGGGCTACCACTAATAATTATAGAAAAAATGGGGCTCTTCCAGACTCACTAGGATGTGTGGCCATCTTCCTTATATACATTGCTCTTACTTCAGGAATAACTTGTAAATATGACTTAGACTTGATTGTCTATCCTGACTCCTCTACAAGTGTGATTCATTTCCATGAGGAGACAAAAGTAAATTTCACAGTGTATGGGGGATGGAGAATGTTCCCAACCCTCCTGTCACTCATTCACAAATTCTCAAATTACACCTGTTAGTTAAAAAATAGATTCATCCTCACCCCAATCCTCTCTGCAAGCACAAAAGTCAGCCAGCATGACCTGACAAGTCACACTTCAAAGCTACCTATGCTGTGAAAATTTGTCCTGAATGTTTCCAAACCTTCAAAGCATTAGTGGGGAGGATGGGGGGGGGGAAGTACTGGGGGTAGAAGAATGGATTATACAGAGATCCTGGGAATGAGAAATCATCTACATATAACAGCTAAGTTGCATAGTCAGCAGTTTTGTTGCTACAGTTATGGCAGGTAATTATTAGCTATTGTTGGAACCTGGACTACATTCCAGAAGGGATAAAATCAGAGATGTTTTATTAGACAATGCTGTCAGTCTTCTCTGCTTTTGGAACCTGTCCATGGAGATAAAATGATTACCTCAGACTTATGAAACCCAAAAGGATTAAGACTAAATAGGGAATGGGGCAAGCAGGTCTTCTTGGTATCATTAATGCTACAGAAATACAAGAGTCCATGCAAATTATCTCAAGAACAGACCTCTAGAAAGCAGTTATTTCTTTGAATTTAACAAGCAATGATAGTGAATAGAACTTCTTTCTCAACAGTGGAACATCTTTTCCCAATTTCAAAATACAGATGTCATTACATTATTTCCTAGTTTATTAGTCACTCAATGTCTTGCCTTTATCAAGCTGCCGGAGAATTATGAGTAGGGGCAAGGGAGGAGGGAAAAGGATGGAACTGGACATAAAGAGGGGGAAATATCCCACACTCTGGAAAAGCAGAGAGGTTAAAACACTAAGGGCTTTGCTTCACCACTGTCCATCTCCCTCCAGAAGAGCCTTCAACTGACACTGCAGTGACTGAGGTCTCAACACTGAGTCCACTTCAGTTACTCCCAGCAAGGAGGGCAAGCCCAGCCTTTCTGGTGGCTAATCTGACCCGGGGTTTGTGGAGGGCTGCATAGCCTCTATGCAGTGCTGTCTACTCTAACGACATTCAAACGTAGTTAGGTGATCTCTGGGGAACCAAAACTAAACTCCCAAAATAGAGCAGGAGAATGAGAAACATCAAACTGCTCACCATTCCCATCCATAACTGTGGACAGAAATGTGTTTTCTTTTTTTGCCCAGTTAGCTTGTTTCAGTCACCTCCCCCCCCCCACTGCTTTGCCCATGTTCTTATTCTGTGTCTTCTACAAGTTCACGATTAGAGGTCAGTTTTCCAAAGAGAGCAGCACTGAAACATTATCCCGAGGAGGGAAATCTGAATTCAGTAAGGAAAAGTCAAGTATGTATAAGGAATTAAACTGCTAGCAGGAAGCACTTATGGGTCACCTCTCCTATCAACTGCACACTGAATGTCACCGCCTGTCATCAAAACTGTTGAACAACATCCACAAACACACACACACCCCACATATACCTGCACAGAACACCTAACAGGCTCCTGGACTCAAGTTACTGAATGAACCTTTACACGCTGCAAACACTGTTTCGCCATGACCTTCCTGATTCCAGCCACCCAGGTAATCCTCTAAATAACAGCTGTCCTTTTTCCAACAATTTGGAGCAAATACGTACTGTTGAATGGTAGAAATGGGAGCCTTTTCCAAGCTGTCTCCACTGCTTCCCCTCTGCAACCCGGTGCAAGGACTGGCGCCACAGCCTCTGAAGGGAGGGGCCTCAGGTGTGCAAGCAAGAGCAGGAAGTCAGGACTAATTACACCTTGTTTTATTTGGCTATTTGAATAACGAATAAAATGGCATGTTTCACTCAGTTGTTTTTTCAGAGCAAATTACCTGAGGCTGACATTTCACTCCAATGGATTGTTTTTTTTCCTCTTAAAATGAATGCTGTGATCAGATACAGATGGAGATCTTTTTCATTGAAAAATAAGGATTTTCATGATGAAAAAGTTTTCCTTCCTGATGACAGAGCACACCCACCACTTGGCTGCCTGCCATCATTTAGGGCTTCGATCCTGCAAGCCCCAAAGCAACTGCGATAGCATAGTACACAACTTAAAAAAATTAGTTTCTGAAGCACTGAACGACTTGGCAAAAGATGAAACGAAGCAAAGCCCTCTAACACTCCTATGGAGGGGGACCAAGAAAGAAAAGGCTTTAGCATGAACATTAACTAGCTACATGAAATTATAGTCTTTCCTTTGCATAGCATAGCATATTTGCATAGCAAATAAAAATATGTGGCTTTCGTATTTAAAAACACCACTGCTGATAAGAGTTCCGTGGGCTGTCTGTGGAGGAAAAGAACAGCAACCTCAACATTTGCCTTGAGGAGAAGATTTGAATTCTGAGTCCAGTGTGTGACTGGAACGGGGCATCTAGATAATGTGATCCCAGTTGCTGCCACGCCTGTCTTTGCAGCTCAAGGAAAAACTCACTGGAGCCTTTCAGGTTTGTGTACTTTGTGAGAAAGTGCCTCCCTCCTGCCTTATCATTCCAGCAGTGCATGGATACTGGGAAATAAAAAATTACTCTGTGCTGGATAAAGGTGGCAATGTCCATGCCATTTATACACTCAGGTATTTTCTCAATTCTTTTGGGCAAGAACCACCTGCCTGTGATTTAAATGTTCAGGGATCCACAGTTCCTCCGGTTATTTTAAGCTAGCCCTACCCACCCACCCAAATAATAATGGTCCAGGTACTAAATAAGGTCAATCTTGAAGTATCTCCTTAAAAAATTCCCTGAAGCTTGTTATGGTTAAGAGTATTTCATAAACCCAATCTATTAGACTGAGCAGGAACTCCTTGTCACTGTGAGAATAGATGTACAGAATATGGAAGGACAATTAGCAGGTATTTTCTAGAGAGAATTCAAGAACTAGAGTGGTAATTGAGAGACTGATAGCTGGTGCCATAATCCTTTTAGCCAACAACTGACAGCAGATGCATAAAAGTGACAAAATGTCTAATGCTTGACACAAAGAAAACTAAAGAATGGCGTAATTCTCTTAATTACCACACATTTACAAGATTAACCTAATTTAATTGAGATCTTTTGAGATTTCCAAGGGGCTTTTTAATTAGGATAGTTTATTGGGGGGGATGCTACATTTTCATGTTTGCAAACAGTGGCATCCCCTAAAATATTCTTAAAAACGATTTCATACTTTGTACAAAACCTGTGCTTTTGTACACAATAGACATGTCTGTGCAACAATGGACACAATAGACAAGTCATCATAATCATAACTCATTTTTCAAATTTACCCCCATGTCATTGAGTAGAAACTTCTCCCTTTTCGCTCTACACAAACCCTGCTCTTTTCTTCCTGTAAATCATCATCATGATTTTAAGTGACTAACACTAAAGTACTAATTGCTCTAAAATTCTGGTAGGATTAGAGAGAGACTTTCTGGCCAGTGACTAAAGAGTTAACCCTGGAACATTAAAAAGAAAATGTTACATCCATTGCCAGGTCATTTACTGCAATGTTAAAGCTAAAAGAATGAGTTTGCCAACACTCTAGAGTCTAATAAAGTAATTGTAGCTAGTACACTGAGGAGATGGAACAGTCTTCTAACACAGCTTTACAAGGGATTTATTGATCCCTGAATGGTAATTCTTCAGCGATTCATATAATCAGAATTTACAGATTTATTTCTAATGTCAGGAAAAATTGACTTCACTCTGGAAGCCTTTGCCGTCTTGAATCAATCTTTGACTTGTAACTAAATTCTATCTTGGAAAGGCATTCCCTCATACCACAATGCCACTTGAGGGACAAGAGCTAATTTTCCGAAGTTTGAATCATATCACTTCATCTTTAGGAAGTACATGTATATTTTTAGCAAATAATAACAGAGTGTACATAGTTTACATGAAGGAGGAGTGATAGGGATATCAGAAAGCATTGCTCTAATCTGTATTAGTCTACACCTACGGTATGTGTGAACTGTAGGAAGCACTGTTGTGCTACGCAAGATGATTATACCCATGTGGCACCCACAGGGTATATAGAAGGCTTAGTGGAAGTGGTGGTATAAAATGGATACAGGGGTTTTTCAAATAGGAACTACAGGACCATGTAAAAGGAAGAGGAACATGTTCCAAATACAATCTAACATTTATTGAAAATTCCTCTAGTTAATACAGGAATATGAATAGGTGTAAGATTCTAAGAGAAGAATTTGGCAAAACTAGCATTTAGGATAAATATGTATTTGACCCAGGAGTTTCATTTCTAGGAAGCTATGCTTTGATATGCTCACAGAAAAGCACACGCTTTTCAAAAAGTAAAACACCCATCCTTCCCTAAACTTCCATCAAAGAAGAAATAGCAATTCAGTAATAATATCCCACATGATGAAATACTTAGTAGTGTTTACAAATTTTAGGTGAAACAATAGCCAAATTATGGAAACAAACTAAGTGCCTGAAGACAAATAAGTGCATTAAAGAGATCTGGTACTTATATCCAATGTAATACTACTCGGCTATTGAAAACAACAACACTCTCACTCTCTCTTGCTATTTGCAAAAACATGGATGGAACAGAGATGATGCTAAGCAAAATAAGTCAGAAGGAGAAAGACAAAAACCTGAAGGTGTCCCTTCTATGTGGAATACAGGGAAATATAGGGTAAGATAAAAACCAAACCAACAACCCCTAGAAATCTGCTGGTAGAATAGAGGTACCAGAGAAGGAAGTGGGGAAAGCCAATGTGGGGAAGGGGACACAAGACTCTGCTGGGGGGACTGTGGGTGCCTTAGTGGTGGGTGTGATACAGTAATTTACATGTTAAGAGGTGTGAGCCAGTTCCCCTAAATCATATACAGTATTATAGACCAATGTTGCCTCAAAATAAAAAATATCAATATAAAAAAGTTACACAGCATCCTCAAGAATATGTTGCCCCAAAACCCTCCATGAATTACAATTCAAAAATCCATTTCTGGACACATTTATAGCAAGTAAAAAAAATGAAGGAAAACAAACAGCTGTGACTACATCAAACTAAAAAGCTTCTGTACAGCAAAAGAGACAACAGAGAAAATAAAAAAGACCCAACCAAGTGGGAAAAAATTTTTGCCTTCCATAAAAATGCTAAGGGTCTGATAACAAAAATACACAAAAAATGAACACAACTTAAAGGAAAAAACCCAGTTAAAAAACTAGGGAGAAGAACTAAAAAGACACTTCTCCAAAGAGGAAAAACAAATGGCCAACAGGCACATGAAAAAATGCTCAATTTCACTAGCAATCAGGGAAAAGGCAAATCAAAACCACAATGAGATACCACCTTACACCAGTAAGACTGGCCCACATCCAAAAAACAGGCAACAACAAGTGCTGGCGAGGATGTGGAGAGAAGGGGACACTCTTACACTGCTGGTGGGAATGTAAACTGGTCCAGCCACTATGGAAAGCTGTGTGGAGGACCCTCAAACTAATAGAAATGGAACTACTATTTGATCCAGCAATCGTTCTTCTGGGAATCTACCCAAAGGAGACCTCAAAGCTTGTATAAAGGGATACCTGTGCCCAGATGTTTACTGCAGCACAATTTATAATTACAAGGACATGGAAATAACCCAAATGTCCCAAAACAGATGAATGGATGAAAAAGATGTGTTACACATACACAATGGAATATTACTCATCAATTAAACATGACAAATTTGACAATTATATGATAACATAGATGTACTTAGAAGAAATCATATTAGCAGAAACAAGTCAGAAAGAAAAAGAAACCAAATGGTTTCACTAATATACGAGACATAAGAAAAATAAACAAGAAGCTACGAGGAAAAGTCAAAACAAGCTAACAACCAAACTGAAGCGTACAACTGGAGGGGGTGGAGGGCGGAGAGGTGGGAACACTCAGGGAGAGGTGGTGGGTGAACCCCGAGGATTACAAAGATATGAAATTTATATATAAATAATTTAGTATGTATAAAAAGAAATAAATACTAAGAAATCATTATTAAGAAAAAAAAAAAGAATATGTTGCCCAGTAATATCTTAACACTCTAGAATGAACAGGAGACTTCTGGAGGGTTGTACAAGAAATGTGACATTTTTAGTTTGAAGGAAGACAGATCTTTCACTGATTCCATATTTTTTTTAATCACAAGCAAATATTACCTTCTATATTTTAAGCTTATTAAAAATAAACAAAAAAGAAAACCTGAAAAATATCAGAATACCACACTATGCAGCATTTTAAACACTGAAAAAGGAAATATAATTTTTATGACAATTAGGATCTATTAAAAAAGAGACATTATAATTTCTTCATTAATGACAGGAATCTATTAACAAAAGCTCATTTGCATCTATTCATTAAGGCCCTTATGAGGATTAAACAAGGTAATGCATGCCTAACTCTTAATATGAGGTTTAGTGCATTTTATTCAAAAAGGTCAGCCAGCAGTTACAACTTCTTACACAAGCTAAGGAAAGAATCTATCATGGGGCACAAGAAACAAATTAAGAGAAGTCAGACTTTGGATATATGCAAGTAAGTGCTCATTTCTTCTTTAGCTCCTACTGAGAACTATTACACTAGACCTGGGTTATGTAGTCATGTGTTGGCAATATTTGCTTTTATTCTTTCATCTATGAAGGACCCCACTGCTTTGAGGACCACTGTGTGCTTTCTAAAAACTCGAGAATTCAGCCTGGCATGGTGGCACGTGCCTGTAGCTCAAGTGCTGGGAGACAAGAGGCCTGGAATCGCTTGAGTTCGCGGGTTCAAGACTACCCCAGGCAACACAGTGAGGCCTGGTCTTGAAAAAGGAGCTGGGCATGGTGGTGGGTGCCTGCAATCCCAGATACCTGGGAGGCTGAGGTTGGGGATCACTTCAGTCCATGGTACCCTGGGCAACATAACAAGACCTACTCTCAAAAACAAAACAAAAACAAACAACACTCCCCCCCCCCAGAGAAATTCAGTGGAATTCAAAGGAAACAAAGGTTAGCATACGGTTCTATGAGCTAAAATATAGTTCGAAGTCTAGAGCTGATGATGCTAAGAGATGCTGAAAAGAAATTCAAAGGGATTATCTCATTTTGCTTTCCCTTGTGATAGGTATCACCTGGCACCCTTCCAGAGTATCTGTGGAGTAGGACTCATTAGCATGATGTACTAGGCATTTTCCTAGTGTCATGCAAGAGCTGACAGATGTCTCCCAAATAAGAGGCCATTTTTTAACATCATCTTCTATTTCTTTTAAGAATGTTTTATAGGGTTGTTTTTTTTTTTGTATAGGTCTCTTACTTCTTTTGTTAGGTTAATTCCCAAGTATTTAGTTGTCTTTGGTGCAATGGTAAATAGGGTGTTTTTAAAAATTTCTTCTTCCTTTTGATTCTTTGCATATATGAATGCTGTTGATTTTTGTGTGTTGATTTTGTATCCAGCTACCTTACTGAATTAGTTTATTATTTCAATTAGCTTTTCTGTCAATTTTTCTGGGTTCTCTACATAGAGTATCATATTATCTGTATATAATGATAGCTTTATTTCTTCTTTCCCTATTTGGATTTCTTTTATGTCTTTCTCTTGTCTTATTGCCCTAGCTAGGACCTTCAGAACTATGTTGAAAAGGAGTGAAGAGAGTGGGCATTCTTGCCTGGTTCCAGACTTTAATTGAAATGGCCATTTAACCAGGAAGCGATTCTTGCAGATATCACTGGCTTCTGAGTTCCATCTCTCAAGTGTCCAGTCCTGGTCTGGAAAACAAGCTGGGAGGATGAAGTGAAAAGAAAATGAAGCCCTGCCTACTTGCACACAGCTTTCACTCCAGGGGGTGAGTGGGCAAGAGAGCAACAAACACTTCATCTACCATGTCAATACATTCCGATAGAGCCACGTGGCAAAGAAAGGAAAAGATAGTATGAGTAATGCAGGGGACATTAGGTAGGGTAATGATGCAACATGAGGTCATTCATGCCACAAGAGTGCAAAGTGAGTTTTTCACGAGTCTCTATGTTAATAAAGATATTAACATATAAGAACATTTATGGAAAGGCCTTCCTGAGCAGATGCTCAATTTAAGTCTTCGCTCCAAGTGTGTCTCTGTTGCTGAGAAGTGCCTCACCTGTTTCCAGAGAGTTCCCCGATCTTTTTGGAAGTATTAGGTAAATCTAAGTGGCAAATCTTGCATTTGGGTAAATGTACACTGTTTCTCTGAGCACTCTCCTATCCACTTACACCTATAACAACCAAAGAGCTTTCACTTACGATGTAAATAGAGTTGAAGAGTGGACTGGTCCAACTTCTCCTTCCACTAAGCCACAAATTTCTAATTCTCCCATTCATGCTCTAAAACAGCTGCTTCTGAATATGAACAGATTTCAAAACTGAAGTGCTATGATTAGCCTGCAGGCATTTGTCTAGTAGCTATGGCAAATGCTCAGTATTCTCCTTTGTCTCCTTTGAGAGGTTGGGTGGGCTCTGGTAGGAAAGGGGAGAAAAGTGGCCCAGGGCAGTCTGGAGGTGGGGGGCTGCTTCTGGACACACTGGAGCAATACTAGTTCTTTCCAAGAAGCAAAGAAACCAGAAAAGAGGTGAGAGTTTTCATGTGAAATGACCTTTGGAAACTGTTATTAACCCTAGAAGAGAACCCGAGTAGACAGAAAGGGAGAATGGAAAAAAAAGGAGAAGTGGTGCAGCCTTGTTCTAAGTCTATAATTAGATAAATAAGGAGATGATTTAATTCATTTTTGAAAAAGAATATATGGAAGCTCGTTAACTTGAGGGGTGCCCAACAGACTCATTGTGTGAAGGGGGGGCTCTGAAAACCTGCCAGGGTGTTCTTGCAATGACTTTTATAAAATTTATTTTTTATTGAAGTACCATTATTTTACACTTCTCATTATTTTTTACACTATATATATTTTTATACTCACATGTGATCACCATAGTTCACCACCAAAGCATCCATAGCCCTCCATCACAGTTCACTGTACTTTCAGTTCCTTCCTACTTACCCTCCAACTCTTATCCCCTCCCTGCCTGGATGCTTCAGATCTATGGTCAATTTTCAAGGGTTGGTTTTTAAAGTTTATCTTTGTCGGATCCTTCGGTTTCCTCCCTTTATAGGTGACAAAAATTGACACCAACCATTATTTACCTTTTTTCCTTCTGGATTATTTTACTTATGATAATCCCTTCCAATGCCATCCATGTTGCCACAAGTTAGGTCAGCTTATCTTTCTTTTTGATTGCTGCATAGTATTTCAAGATGGATATACACCTACTTTTGAAGGCATGTGCCACCTTGGTTCAAGAAATCATTTCACACACGGGATTTTGACTACTGGGATGGATGGATACAGTTCAAATTTTCCAGTAGCTGAGAATATCTTTCCATTTAATTTTTTCGTATTTTCTTGTTGTTATTTAATGCTATTTAATTAAATTTAAAACATACATTTTAGTATCTAAACATAATCTCTGAAGGAAAAAAATGACCAAAAACCCCCACTCTTCCCTGGTATTAAGTGAGAATTTTGTTATCTATATAGTCAATACAATCAGCAAAATCTTCTTTAAGAACTTAAGTTAACCGGACTCTTACAAAGTTTTGAATGTGAGAGAGAATATATTAATTCAAATATTTCTACTTTTTCAGGACTTCTAGGTTCAAAAGTCTACTGACACATTTAGCTATTTTCACATTTCATGATGAGTGCAGAATCTGTGAAGATGGCTGGGGAAAATAGGGAAAGCAAGAGAGAAGTTAACAGTATTTTTCCTTTTTGGTGGCAGACTCCAATTCTGTGCTTTCTTCCCCAGAACACATTTTGCTATGCAAATAGAGGGAGCAGACTTTGTCTTCATAATACTTCATACATAGGTATTATTTCATGTGCTATTAACAGAAATACCTAAATGCATACCAGTTTTGAGAATTCACATTTACGCCACTACCTAGACAAGTTAGTTGTATTTTTAAACTGTATTGTTACCAGAGAAGAAGAAATGACAGTTACATGGTGTGCTACACTCTTGAAAGATGAGACTAACACAGACATTATCCTTATGTTCTAAGACTTTATAATGTAAGACATCACGGCTAAGACACTATCTATTTTGTGGCAAAGAGAAATAGGCTGTTTCCATAATCATAGTTTGGAGTCATGGAAATTAATCTTATGCCACTGATATCAAGGGGAAACTGGAGGCCTTAAGCTATGTGGTGGCGGTGAGCCAGATCTTGATTCATTCTTGGAAGCCTCATATACACTATTTTACAAGTGATACCTGGAGACCATTTTAAGCATATTTCATTTTGGTGTTAGGACTGGTTCTGGAGGGAAGAATGTTTCAGGGGTGGGTGGTAAAGCTGTAAATAGGGACTGATGGACTGCTATCTCCAAAATTACAGAGCCATGTGCTCTCCACACACTTGTCAAAGCTTGGCAACAAAGCCCGGCACTTGGCTGGGCCCAGGTCTGGAGTCCCGCTGTGGAAGCAGATTGCTATCGGCCCCCAAATCTCTGCGCTGGAACCAAAGGGAATTCACCACTGAAATTCCACTCGGTGGGTTCTAACATAGAATGCCACCTCCCAGCTCTCTGCCAAGGAGCCCCCTGGGCATGTGATACATGAGTAGGCATGGGCACTACCTCTGGCATGGAAGCCTGGCCCTCCTTCCAAAGCCTGGGTGGGAAAGCTGAGCTGTCTGCAGTCAGGAAGAGGCGATGAGGCCCGGGATCCACCGAGGTGAAGCTGCATGCTGCCGTGCCCTTAACAGCAGCCAGGAGACCACTTTGTCACCTGGTGATGAAGTTGGCTTGTAGCCCCGGTTTCTTCTTAGAATAGCAAATAATATACAAGGCTCAGCAGGCCTGTGAGGTCGTCTCCTAGTTTTTAATAATTCCTTGTATTTATTTAGTGCCTTTTTCCTCTCCCTAGAGCTAAGTATAAGAGTTTTCCATATGTTCCTTCAATAATCCTCATTACAGTCCCGTGCCTGAGCTGGTTAGAAAACAGTGCTAATGGGGCCAAGGTCAGCACTCAGCCTCTCACGAGGCCCCCATAAGCAGCCCCATTTGCACTGAGAAAATCTGCTTCATGGCCTCACTCTGCATGGCTAACCATAGCAATTATTTTGAAAAGCTTACTGGAGGCCATAAGGATAACAGATGATGATGATGATGATGAAGATAGTTGTGGTGGCAGCTAATATTTAAAGAGTTTCTCGATGTTAGGTGTTTTCTCTCTACATATGCTGTAACTAACATATATATATACACATATATAAATGAATTTGAAACTCCCCCAAGCTCTATGAGAGGCATTACTATGATCACACCCATTTTAAAACAAGGACATTGAGACCAGAAGTGGTTACTTGCCCATGGTCACCTAGAAAATGGCCAAGCAGGGATTTCAGCTCCATCAGTGTGCTAAGGGAATCAAGGTACAAAGCACTCCTCAGTATTGCTGCCCCACAAGCATGGATGGCACAACTCAACACACAAATTCCTTGTCACATCTGCCCCTTCTGCCTCACTGAAGCACAGTGCATAATGAAAGATCATGACTTTCAAGCCACATGGGAGCTGTGTTATCTATGTCACAGGTGTACACAGAGCTCACTGATTCTTCATAGTCATGCCGGAGGGAGTAGTTACTGCCCCCATTTCACAGATGAGGTTACTGAGGGCAAGAGAGGCTAAGTAATCCAAATGCTGACATTAGTGTAAGAATCAGAATTGGGAAAGAAATCTATCTGCTTCCAATGCATCATGAAACTTCAGGTGATACTTTTAGTTCAGTTAAGAAAATACCACATATGTGAAAAAAAGAGAAACAGAAGAAACAAGTGGAGTTACCATGATTGATGGTGTCCAGATGAGAACATCTTCTGGTCTTTTATTGCTGTCATCTTTCCTACAATTGCTAAATGGCTATTTCTTTCAGACCTACTTACACACCACAGTCAAATGGAAAGCAAGATGATCCCAGTAGCCACATAGACAATGCCAGGTGATGGTAGAGAACAGGAGGTTACCAACTGGGATAACAAGGATCCCAGACCCCACCTTTTGTACTCACTGACAGGATTTGTGCTACAGGCCATTGAACCCCTTGGGGAAGTCAGGGCCCAACAAATATTTGTAAGATTTAACATCCACAAACTCCCTCTCATTTGCAGCACAAAGCAGTAATTCCTTCACTATGTTTCTTCTTGGAAGTATCCAGTGGTTTTGAGTGAACAGTCTACGGGGAAAATAGGTTCCAGTGGCAGTTGTGTTAGGTTAGGATAGAGTCCTGGCTCTGCCATCCTCTTCATGGGTGACCCTGGGTAAATTGTTTAGTCTCTTTGAGCTTTGGTCTCCTAACCTGAGAAACTGGGATAATAATGGAATCTGTGGCAGATTATTAGCAACAAATGTGAAGAAAACACATGTAAAGAAATGCCGGTCAGTGATCAGGATAAGTTAACAAATATCATTAAAGCAAAGATCTTCAAAAGAAACCAAAATGTGGGAACTCTGAATTTTCCAGCTTTTTTTGTTTTGTTTTTCAGGGTCATCCACAGTCTGTCTATCCGGGGTTGTTCCCTTGCCTTGTCACTGCCGCCTCACCTACCCTGCTGCTTTCCTGAGTGTTCATTCCTGGAAGGGACCTTGCTTGTTCTGCAGAAAAAGTTCCAAAGTGCATGGGCAAGAGTGTGGGCACTCTGATTTGTGCTCAGTGGCTCTCCAGGTTGTTCATAACAATGAGCCCATATGAAAGGGTCCTAGGCATCGTGTGAGCCTGCGTTACAATAAACAGCAAACCCCGAAACAGTGACATGCTGATTTGCTAGCTGTGGTAACTGCTAGCTGTGGTAACTGGCAATGGCCAGTTCCTTGTAGCTTTGATGTGAAAACCCAAAGAAAGAAAAACCCTGATAACTTCCTGGGTGTTTTCCTCAAGCCAGACAATGCAAACTGGATAGGAATTCCTCCTGCAAGGGACACTTCCACTGTGGTTAGCAAACCAGGCAGTGACTTTTCCTTTTTAGTTTAACCTGACCTGAGTAAAGAGAGGATGTAGAACTTTGCTATAATGCCCCAAGATCCTTTAACAAGTCATAGAACATCAGTGATATTCCATGACTAGCCAAGTTATAACAGAAAGGTAACTGAGTAGAATTTGGTGCTGACACATGGACAAGACCCTAAAGCTGGCACCTAACAGGCCTCAAACACCTTTTTGTCTTCAACCCCAAGATGTTGCTGTCTTCTCAAGGAGCTCTCACATCTGCTAAAGATGGGGCAGGGTTTGCCCATTACTCAGGAGACTTATGATGGGAAATTTCTCCTCAGAATCTGACAAGATAGCAGAAACCAAGATGGGGGGCAGGGATCATCAGGGATCATAACTTCCTTGCTCTGTATTATGTTATCAATGTGTTACTGCTTCTTGTGCCTCCATTACAATCTGAGTATGTTTTTGTTTTTTTGAGACTAGGTCTCGCTGTGTTGCCTGGGGTACCCCGGACTCAAGTGATCTCCAGCCTCAGCCTCCCAAGTAGCTGGGATTATAGGCACGCGCCACCACGCCCAGCTATTTTTTGAGACTAGGTCTCGCTATGTTGCCCGGGGCGGGTCTCAAACCGGTGGACTCAAGCGATTCCTAGTCTCAGTGTCCCTAAGCCTTCTTAGGCTGGGGTTAAAGGTGCATGCCACTGCATCTGGCCCTGGATATGTCTCTGAAGTGCATGAGGGTCCAGGCTACTGAACAGAAGATGCCCACATTTGGAAAAGGGAGTCTCCAAGAGGCAGGGGTCAGTCATCATGTCTTCTACAGTGAGGCATCCATTTGGCCCCATGTACATTTTCAATCACTCTTGACCCCACAAACTTTTCTCTGGGACTGTACTTCCTCTCCCATACATTCCACAGACAAGAACTTAGCTAGAGGCTGCTTGCAGATTGACTGAGGCTGAAAGACTCCACTGGCCAGTACATTGTCAGGTTCAGTATTTGTGAGTGGACTCAGCATCTCTCGGTGCCCTAAGGCCAGGAACATGGTACTAGGTGCCACCATCCTGGTTATGCTCCTTATCAGTGAAAAGGTAATAGGCTCTAGCTCAGGGGAACGAGGCAGCACAGAGCCTGGTACACTGCCCTCCTCATCTCAGGTCTACATGAGTAGCTAGGTGTTCAAAGAATGAGAGACTGTGAGTCTCGCTGAGAGGTAGGCTTAGTGGGAATGGGCTGTGCCTTAAAGATGTGCGTGAGTGTTTGTGTTTGAGCTGGGATGCACAAGGTAAAGTCTCATGCTGAGTCAGCAGGTTCTGGTTCGGTCTCAGGATTCAGGTCCAACCTATGGCAGCACCTGGAAGTCTCAGGGACAAGCCTTGTGCTTCCTGATGTGGAGCAGCAGGGACTGACAAAATCAGGGGCCACCAGAGCTTATCCAAGAGCTGAGTGGGAGCCAAGGCAGAGTCTTGGATAGAGGGGTGTTGGGTTGGTAAAAGGACGGGGTCAGAAGTAAGACTGAAGCAGAGTAGGGTAGCAGGTGTGAGAGTACAGGCAAGAGGCCACCTCAGCAACCGTCTGAAGGAGGCGTTGTCTGTGCCTGGTATTTGTGTGCCAACTTTGTCACAGGCAAAGGCAGGTTCGCTGCACATATACTGTATGTTCTGAAAAAGTAGTTTAAGAAAGGATTTCCAGTTGGGTATGGTGATGCATGCCTGTTATCCAAGCGCTGGGAGGCAAGAGGCTTGGGATCACTTGAGTTTGCAGGTTCGCATCTACCCCGGGCAACATAGCATGACCTGGTCTCAAAAAAGCAGCCAGGTGTTGTGGCAGGCGCCTGTAATCCCACCTATCTGGGAAGTTGAGGCAGGAGATCGCCTGAGCTTGAGTCCTTGGTACCCTGGGCAACTTGAGTCTGCGATACCCTGGGTAACATAGCAAGACCTTGTCTCCAAAAGAAGGAAGAAGGACTTCCATTCAAGTAATATCTACTGACACCTCAGAATATGCTGAGCATGAAAATGCAGATTCCAGAGCTCCACTCAGACTGACTGAATTAATGTATCTTGGAGTTGGACTCTTGGAAACTGTATTTTGTGCTTCCCTCCTGATCTTCAACATCTACCTGTGAGAATCTGAGAATTGCTAAGATCTTAAAACCACTAAACTATGGTAAAATACAATAAACTTGAAGAAAGGCGATTTGAGTTCTTAGGTGATCGCGCTGGGAGTCACTTCACCTCATTGAGACTCAGTTTCTTCATCTGAATAATCGGGATAATGTGTTTCTTATAAGGGTCATTTAAGATCATGGAGATAAAAGTGGTCAGTCAAAGCAAATGTTTGTAATTATCACATCTCTGAGCCAAAGCAAAATCTTGGAGGCTCCCAGAATTGTGGCCAAGACAAACATGGGTTTGGTCAATTATCTCTGAATTGACCGGTGCTACAACCCTCAGGGAGAGTTCTTCTGGCGGACTCTCCAGTGGCCTCTATCTTTCTGAGGGTCTGGTGTTGGGAGATGGGCTGCTGATTTTTCAAAGCCTGGAATCATAAGGGAGAAGAGATTGGAGGGGTCAGAAGTCTCAGGGGTCTGCTCCTAGATGGGTTAATTCCAGGGATTTTTAATGTGCTAAGCTGCTGGGGACAGTAGCTAGGGTCAAGAATTAAGAAAAAGAATAGGATTAGAGTCCCAAATGAGTTGATAAATTGGAGAAATGGTCAAGAACAAAGGAAAAACAGTTCAAGAGGAAGAGTTATGGATGCTGCATGAAGGGAATGATTTTATCACAAACACAGACTAAGCAGTGTCCAGCCAAAGAGGATAAGAAGCTGACAATGATCCAGTGAGGTCCAGCTGTCACTGCAAACATGAGCACCCAAAGTTGGCTGCACTAACTAAAGCACGATTTGAAGGAAGCGTGAGGTAATCGTCACTTATCGTACCTTTATGAGACTTCTCTGTCCAGACCGCACTTCACAGTTTGAGAAGCTAGGAACACTTGGACTCAGTTCAAAAGATAGAAATAAAGATGACGAAATTGTTGGAGAATAAGAACCGAGGAGAAAAAAAATAGCAAAAACGATCTGGTATTATTTAACCTAGAGAAAGAAGCGAAGAGGAGACTTAACTCTTCCAGTCCATGAACTGGACTCGAGAGTGACCAATGATCTGGCATATTCTATTGAACAGGAAACAGACTTAGGTTCTGCAGAAGTGATGTCAAGGAAAACACTTCTTGTGATGAATGTCAAGAGTCCAAACAGGCTCTTTCATAAGGCGAAGTCTCCTTTCCAAATACTGATCAAGGGACTCTACCAGACCAGGGGATGCAATGGTGATAAAATGTCGGGCTGACGGATTTGGAATTAGATTCCGAGATGGTAGAGTTGTGACAGGGCAAGCAAGTAACTTCAACCAGTCCTCCATTTCCTGGTCTATAAAATAAAGGTAACCTACGACAACCTCTGTAGCCTCCCAGTTCCAAACATTCAGTCTGTGACATTGGACGGAGATAGGGTAGCTGTGTTTAACATGCTAAAGATTTCCTTCTAGTGAAGGAAGAAAAGAACATGGGTAGGGTGCACTGGGCATCTGATGTGGGCTTGCTGGGATGATGTCATGGGTGGGTACAGGGCACACTCTGGGGAGCTAGTATTTAGAGCATTGTTTGAGAGAAAATTAGAGAAGGAAACTGGGACTTTCTTGAGAAGGGGCAGTAGAAGGGAAGCAGGAAGGAAGAATGCTCCCTAACACATATAAAATAAAGACAAGAAGAGGTAAGGCAATTGTGAGTATGGATAAGCTCGTGAAGATGGACTTTCACCTATGGAACATAGCAAATCCCTAGATCCTCGTGGGGATCCAACAGTAGAAGCAGCCATTCCAGGAACTGTCAGGATACCAATGGCAACCTGAAACCAAGAGGGCTGCATTTATTTCCAGGAAGGAAAGACCCTAATTCTCCCTCAAGATCTGAAAGCCCAGAGGCTTTGAAGAGGAAACACTGGCTTTCTATTTTGCCTTCACCACTCATGAGACATGTGATTGTAGGTGGGATCTTATCTGAGTGAGCACACAATTTCTGCATTATAGAATGGGGGTAACAGATCTACTTCATAATATTTTTGTGAGCATTAAGCATGACTACTTGCTCGACACAGAGAAGTATGGAAAAACTTCAATAACTCCGATTCAGATGTGGGAATGGGACTAAGCAAAATGAAATGAAACTTTAGTGACCTCGTGGTTTATAGAAAGGATCTGAAATTAGACCACTGCTACTACTCAGGGTGCAAACTACCTTTCTGAAGTATGTTCCTGCATCTGATTTTCATTAACGTTGAAGTAGTTATCACTACCTCATTTCAAAGAGGAGGAGTTGAGGTTTAGAGTAGAAAATGCCTCGCATCCAAACTCCATTAGTACATTGCAAAGTTGTAGGAGTTACTGAAATCCTCTAGCTCTAAAGTCCTTTGCTTTTCCCCCTAACATCTTTCATGGAGAGAAACAGGAAGAACACTGAGAAAGAATTGGTGTTTTAAAATTATCACTAAATTACTTGAATAAAACTTGAAAGTTGGGATCATGGTGGGCAGTTAGCTGTTTATGGGCCATTCCTTGTCCTTGAGAAGTTGCTTGTACCATTGCTGGCATGTCCAGCTTGTGGAGGATGGAGCTTTGAGAGGACCTAAGGGCTCTCAGCTTAGATTCAGGAGCATGACCTTCAGGGAGACGCCTCTCTTCCCATCTTTATTCTGCCACCAAGCCCTCCAACACACACGAGGTCAGAATCAGATGAGCAGAGCTTCTAGAATGTCAAGCTCTGTGTGGATTCTCCCCTTTATGTCTTTAAATAGAACCCTTACGGATCTGTAGTCACCACTCTCCGGGAGCTCTTATTGAGTCACTTAGCTCATTTCTCCTCCTCACAGAGTAGCCATCTCTCCTCATCTCTCCTCACAGAATTCCTTTCCAAGCAGCAAAGCGTGCCTCCTCGAGACTTCAGATACTGAGCCCAGGACTGGATGTTCACTTCCAATGACACAAGACTCCCCCTTCTCATACCAGAGCTTGAACCTCCCCTGAGCAAGGACACCAGAGCTGTTCTTTCTCTCTCACTCCAGAATGCACTCAGACACTCTCAAAGGCCCTTTTCTACTTTGGGGTTGTGGAAAAAAAAATGGCTGATATTTTCTTTTCAACATAGCTTAGATGAAGTCCTGCTGGAGGGAGGAATATGACTAAGTGATTTCTTAAAGTCCCTTCCAGTTGGTGATTCATCAGATACAGAATTCTAAACTGGAATAGACCATTACGTTTTGGGCCAAATGTCTCATTTTTACAAATAAGAAGAGGGAGGTCCGTGGAGGTTAAGAGCTGGGGAGGCCACTTGCTACAGTGGAAAGAGCGTGGGGCTTGAGGTTGGAAGTTCTGGGTCTAAGGCCAAACTCAGCCAAGTCACATGCTGTGTGAACCTGAGCAAGTCCTTAATCTCTGGAGCTTCAGTTTCCATACTGGTAAATGGAAATACTCCCTGCTCTCCCTGCTTTCCTTTTTTTTTTTTTTTTTTTTTTGTGGCCCAAGGGACAGCCTATTGATGAGACACAAAGTATAATAAGCTGCTTGACCAATATGTAACTTTTTCAAGGTCACGCTGTGGCAAAACAAGGATCTCAGCCCCAGGCTTGTTCAAGTTCCATCATCTAAAGTGGCCCTCCTGGCATTTTTCCAGTTGTACAGTTATAAGATTTTCTCATAAGCCACAACACTAATTTAATCTCCACATGCTTTCCTTTGAACCCTTAGATATACATAGACTCAAACTGTGGAAATCCAGACTGCTCAGAAGGAATTGTAGAGCAGCAACCTCAGAGACTTGGAGGAGGGGGGGGCTCAGGAGGGGGGGCTTTCTCCAGCAACCTTCCATCACCTCACTGTTGTGGCTGCAGAACTTGAGCTGATGAGCTGACAGCCTCCGAGGGATCCGACATATTCATGTGTTAGCTTTCTCTGGAGCAACTCTCACCAGTTTCGTAACACCATATTGACATCGGAGATGCCTATTTGAGAGCCTGTAATAGACTATTAGGCTACAGCATGTACCTTGAAGATTGAAATAGGATGAGAGTGAGCCACAAAATGAAGTGATAATAGATACTTGAAGTTCAGACTGCAGACTCGGGAACTTGTTTAGCCGTAATAGGTGGTTTATTGTGCCAATAATGTGTGGCTGTCCATCCACAAAGGAGAGGGGCCCAGACGACATTATATGCTTCCAGGGGTCACTGGTGGAAGGGGCGACTAGGCACTACCAGTGCTACTCATGCACTGGGAAAGATCACCCCTGCCCCCGGCTTGGCCCCATTATCAATCATGGGGTACAGTGGATCCTGGGGATGCTGACTGACATGAGGTTTCCCACTCTGCAGATGAGGTTCATCCCCCAGGACTGTATTTTTTTTTTTTTTTTTTGAGACTAGGTTTCTTTATGTTGCCCGGGGTAGTCCTGATCCGTCGAACTCACATAATCTCTAGGCTCAACCTCCCAGGTAGCTGGGACTACAGGTGCCCGCTACCGTACCTGGCTGTTTTTTAGAGACCTGGTCTCATTATGTTGCCTGGGGTAGTCTCGAACCCGGGGACTCAAGTGATCCCTGGCCTCAGCCTCCCAGGGCTGGGATTACAGGTGTGTGCCGTGCCACCACACCCATAGCCCAGGACTGATATTCTGTGATCCTCTGGTACAGTGGAGTGGAGTGGACTGGAACTTGCCTGTTTCATAACCAGTGCCTCCCTGAGCTGATGGAGGAGTTGAGTCTGTTTTGACAATGGCCCCCAAAGAGCACAAGCGAGAAACCCTACTTGCCCCTGTTTTCTTAAGCATAAAACATTCTTCAAACTTCCAGCAATCACAGAGAGGAGGTCAGGCTGACACTAAATAAAGCCTAATTCTTTGCTCCAAGCTATAAGGGGGTAGGGGGGCGGGAGGAGAGAGGGGGCGTTTAACATTGCAAGTCAGTTCAGTGGACAATTTCCATGTTAAAAAAAAAAAGTTCCAGTTGTGGAGCCATGTGGTCTCAATAAAGTAGTAAAATATATTTTCTTTACCCTACACTTCATGTGCCCATAACCTTCTTTTTAAATCATCTCTAACCAGTCCCAAATCACTCTGACCGCAAATCATTTGGTGGCTTTGGTCTCCAGGCAATGGAATGTGGTGGAGTAGACGGGGAGTCGCTACCAAGAACGCGCAGGGGGAGTCTTCACTGCCTTGCTCAGGCACAGACACCAGCAAAGGCCTGAAAGGGTTCCGCGCTGAGATAGCACATGACATCATAGCCCAATCATTCAGGAAAAAACTGCAAGGGCTGCAGAATAGCACAACGCGCCACAAACCACAGTGGGCAGATAAAGCCGAAGAGCAGCTTTTCTTAGGAAAACATTCAGGAGTACCACAGGCAGCTGGCAGAGACACGTCTAATTACATTTACAGAAACCCATTGTATCCATGCCCCAGCATCTCTGGAGCTGACCAGCAAACAGGAGGTCGCTGCAGACTTGGAAACGGTAGTTTGTGTCACTACCTTTCACAGAGTGTGATGTCTAGATCTCTGCTGGCTCTACAATCGTTTGATAAACTCCGAAAGGCTTTTCTTTAGTAAAGTAGACTTCAATAGTCACCTTGGTTTAAATTTATAGCTGGAGATTAAGCACAGCTGAAGGTGCGAGGAATCAATTATTCAGTTCATGATTAATTTAAGACACACCAGGCTTGCCCTGGGCATAAACAAAGTTCATGTGATTGCCATCTGCCATCACATCGGTGCAACCAGTCCTGTATTTTGTCAGTGCCAGCGGACGTTACTCGTTTTAAAGGCACCGAAGAGTTAAGACTGTACTGGAGGGATGGGAATGGACTGAGCACCTCAGAGAAATAAAGTTCAACTGCATTGGTCAAGTAAAATTATGGTCCACGGGGAGGAGCATGTTCAAGTTAGAATGCTGTGTGAAAGCATACTTGGACAGCATCTTACATGCTGAACTGGGAGTTTGCAAGGAGACTCAGCAAAATCTTGTATGAGACAAGAGGGATATCCCTGAGAAGTCCCTCAGACCTTTCTAATTTTAGCCCCTGAGAGAAATCATTGCTGCTAATTCGAGGCTGTGATTTCACCTTAGTGAAGGGAGATTTTCAACAGCGAGAAAAGATCTAGTAAAACCACACAACAAACAAATGAAACACCCCCCCACCCCATGATCAAAGGAGGTCTTTTCTCTAAAGGAACAATGAAAAATTACATAGTGGCCAGAGACCCCGAAGTCCAGTGGCTATAATCATTTCAGAAACATGTTATTTTAGAGCCTGGTAAAGTATCCAGCAATAATCTTTTTCATCAGAAACCCGGGTTAACTTTCCATTTCAGTTGGGGGGTGAGGGGAAAAGCTCAAATGCATGCTCATTATACCCTTCATGTAAACTCTAAAACAATAGCTGGAGAAAATGCAAGACTCTGTAGTTACTGCAAACAACCTGTTTGCCATTATGTAGGCAATTATAAGCTGGGAGTGCTTTTTTAAAATGCTGGGTTCAGCAGAGGATTTCCCATGGATTTATCAGCAACAGAAATAAACAAGCATTTCGCTGAGCTCTACTTGCAAGTGGGAGAAGGGCTAATTGAGAATCTTTTTCATCATCTGGATAGAAATTCAACCAAACCTATCAAAGAGTTCAACTCACTCCCTGTATCCTGATGACTTTCCCCATCATCAGGAAGTTGCAAACATACTTCAGTCTCCTCCTCAGGTGGTGAGCCTCCTCCCTGACTCTTGCCCTACACAGCACCCCGGGATTACAGCCCACCTTCCTGTGAAGCATGCGATGACTCTAGCCACCCCGGGAGGAGTTCAAGAGCCAGGGTCTTTACGCTTTTCCGGCAGGTAGTTTGGGGGAAGTTTCTCTTTAAAAGTCAAGCTGGTTATTGCTAGAGGAGCTGATATCAAAACCTCACCCAAATTATTTATTTGTAAAACAACGACAGAGGGGGGGAGGGGGGGGAATGTTAGTCCTTCGGTTAAGCCCCTCCATGGTAGAGAAGTCATCAGGAATGCATTCCTCCCTATTGTATTCCGCTTGCCACTTGCTCCCCAGAGGCCGAGCCAAAGGAGCGCTCACCAAGTGAGGGACCGGGTCCAAAGGGTTTGGAGGAGAAAAAGCAAAGGCAATTCTGCATCTGATTCTGTCAGACAAAGGCCATCGAGTGAAGCCCAAGAAAACAAACGGCTTTGGGGCCACTGAAGAGCAACAGGTGTGAAAACGCCCAGCTTCCCCCGCCCTGGACAAGTCACCAAAGCCGTGCGCCCGAGCATTCCCAGCTAAAGTTCATTCAGCCACGGAGCAGCAATTAGGCAGAAATCGCTGGCTCTGGAAAGTTTCCTTCTACTGCAAGGATGGAGCCCATTACAAAGAAATTAGCAAGAAGACAAACAACTTGGTGCAAACCGCTGCAGGCGTTCAAACGCGCCAAAGACGTTTCTCTTTGCTCGCTGGTGTCGGGGGGGAGGGAGGGGGGATTCTAGCTTCACGTCTCCCCTCCCCCCCCGGAACAACGGGGGGGGGGGCGTTGCAGCACCCAACACCCCTGCCCCTCAAGAGGGATCCGACGAAGGATTAGGCAGACCGCCGCGGAAGACTGACTTCTGGGTCCCCTTCAGGTCAACACTCGGGACAGGTTTCGCGCGAGTACCTGCGTGTCGCTGCAGAACACGCCGTTTCCCACACCTCGGCCCAGAGTTCACGCGGACACTTACCCGCTGAGCAGGCAACAGCCACCCTTTGCCCCCAGAAGGGTCCTGGGGGGCCGGGGTGGGGGGCTCAGATCTCAGCTCTTCCCACTTGGCACCTTCAGGGGTCTGATTCAGTCTGAGCTGCAGACTGCAACAGAGGCAGCGGGGCTGACGAGTGCCCGGCCCCGCTCAGGCTGCGGTGAAAGCGTCTTGGGGTCCTCGGGCTCCGGGGAAGCGCCCCGCCGCGCAGAAACCGCTAGTCCGGCTGGGTCCCGGGCGCCCGAATGCAGCCGCGCCGAGTGCGCGGAGGCGCCGCGTGCGCGCGGGGTAAGGGGGGCGGGGGGTGCGGGCTGGTGGGGAGGGGGAGAGGGAGTGTCCTGGGGGGCGGGATGCCGCTCACTTCCAGAAATAACACTGACGGGGGACTCGGGCGGTCCAAGCTCCCTTTCCCCGAGCCTTTGTCACACTTTGCAAGGCTCTCGGTTTGGCCCAGAATGGCAATGGCTCCTGGAGGAGGTGATAGGTAAGATGCACGCAGGGTTTCCAGCTCTGGTTTGAAGCGTTTCCTCCAGGTCGCCGCTCGTTTAGTAAACAAAGCACGAGGGGGCGGGGCAATTTCTGGTGCCAAGTAGTAGTGGATTTGTTTGCGTTCTAAAAGCCTTCGTTTCCATCTCGACCGTCCTTATATACCCTGCCACGTAGGGGGTTCCTTCCTTTCCACTCTCGGTCTGCACTGTTTCTCATGAATTAAAGGACTTCTCCGAGGCAGCCTTCCTGCACAGCTATAAATTAATTACTACATTACACATGAAGTCCCTAGGAAAAAGAATACCAAGAATAAATCCTGGTTTTTGTTCTTTTTTTTTTAATACGTTGTACAAGTCTGCCATTAATCAAGTCTTTCCACCAACATCTAGGGAACGAACCCAAGACAGCGAGTCATTGAGAGACACACATGTGCATATGTCTGCAAATCCCACAGTCTGTCTGTGCACCATTATGTCATGGTGACTCAGTTACCACACAGAGATTGGGGAGAAACAATAGGAGAAAGGGAACCTAGCATTCAATAAAGACCAACCTACTTGCCAACTGTAACTGATTGGCAGACTGCCTGATTTATAAGTATTTTTAAGGATTATTTCACCACTTTCGGTGTTTCCCATCTTTGAGTCACAGGACTGCTTGTCATTGGCCGGTTTGGGAAACAGAAACCCAAGACTGTATTTGGAATTTTAGGAAGAACCTCATAAGGGACCCATGAAGCTATTAATTTTAATGTAGCATATAAAATGTCAAAGGCATGACAGATTCTTGAAGTCTATTAGAAGGCATATCAGAAAGTGTGTTCCAGAAATAGAATCATCTGGAGACACAGATAGTACAAAAAATGTTTTGGAATGAAAATAAAACGTTAAGAGCTTAGGGTCTATCCTTCATTGATTTTTATTATCCTGGGTTATAGGATATTGATTTTTTCCCCTTCCTTATTAAAATTCTCTTTCTGTGACTGTAGGGTGAGGATGTCAGGTTTTTTTCTCCCTTAGCCTGTGACCAGCACCTACAGTAATGTGCCTTCCCCATGATGTCCAGTGGGTGTGCCCATGGGTGAGTGTGCCCATGGGTGGGTATGCACACCTAGGCCTGGGAGGGAGGGGACAAAGGGGAGCAGAGAGCATGCATAATGAGCAGGCGATAGAGCATGATGAGAGTGAGAGAGCACAAAGTTTGAAGATTCCTGCACACACACCCCTATCCCTGTCCTGCCTGTTGTGTCTATGTAACAGCTAAAATTAATAAAGAACCTGTGCAGATTAGTGAACTTGATGCTTGCGATTGGCGACGAGTATTGCTTACATTATTGTGAATAATGGTAAACTTGGTAAAAATGAGTTCACTGTTTTAAGATAAAATTTTTATCATTTACATTTTTTATTATATATATATTTTACATCACTGTCTACCACCTGCGAACCATCTTAAGCTCTTGTGCCCATTTTTAAGCTCCTCCCCCAATTTTGCCCTCCCCCCTCCCCTTGCTCTATGCTTCGGTTCTGTTAACAGCATAGAGTTCACTCTTCAAACTGAAAATATTCTGGATTTGACAGGTTCGGTCCCTTCTTGTATGTTGTTAGGTACTTTCCCCCCTTTTCCCCTTCACTTGTAGCGTTTTTTTTACAAGAGTCATGGAATAGCAGTCAAATACTTCATCTTCTATTGCAAATATTCTTTATATTTAATTTAAAAAATTTTATTGCACTGACAACAAGTTTACAACACTGTGCTTGTTATTCGGAGATGTAGATTCACACCCCTTTAACATCTGACCACACCCCACCTGCCACCAAGGCACTCCCCTTTGTCTGAATGGCGACTGGGCACCTTGAATGCTGGGTGTGTCTCACTAGGATACATTGCAGGTCCTCCCCACCTTTCTCATCTTCGGGAAGGGGTGTGAGAACGTTTTTTCCTTTGTAAATTAGAAGTTTGGTATCGATGACAATGCCCTGGCGAAGACCAAGGGAAAATTAGAGGTCACCAAAAGCACAGAAACTAGAGAAATCTCTTCAATGGCCTTTACTAAAGCTGTGAATAGTTTTGAAATCTGAAATTTAGTTAAAACATCTGGAAACTATAAACGTCTTAGTCAAGACAATACCTCTTCCAGAGGTCCTGTTGGTGTGTGTGGAGCACCAGGTGAGTCTGCTATCTGCAGGGCAGCAGCTGCTAGCAATGGCTAATGTTCCCTATATTTAGCTTTTGTTTCTCTACTTGGTCCACTTGCTCATGCTCTAAATGAGAACTATCTGGAAAGTTCTTGGAGGCTTTGAGGCTTTCAAGAATCAGGAGAGGGGGAGTGGTGATTCTCAAAGTGTGTGGTCTGGAGAGTACATGTCTTAGAAAGGAAGGGGGTGGGGAGAGAAGAAGAAAAAGCTAGTTGAAAATGCAAATTCCTTGACTCCTGCTGAGAACTATTGAATTAGGAGCTTTCTGGAAACCATGACATCAGCATATGTGTGTGTGTGTGTGTGTGTGTGTGTGTGTGTAAATGTTTCCTGGCTAACAATTTCCCATATTTTAATTCATGCATCTTACAAGTAAACCAAAACTATTTTTTTTCTAGGTAGACTTTCAGGTTTCTTTCTGCTGTGCCTGCAAATACTAAAACTTATTCCCTTTTCTGTATTTCTTAAAATATATAATATATATAACTACTGTCCTATGTCTTGACCTCTCATTTACATAGACATTAGGATTTTTCCTATAGCATGGAGTCAATTAGTCATTCATTTGAGAATACTTACTAAACACCTTCTGTATATGTTAAAAACTATGTACTGGGACTGGAGAAGTAGACAGAACTGACAAAACTTTCTGCTGTATAACATTCATATCTGAGTGGGGGCAGATAAAACATAAACAGTAAACATAATAAATAGGTAAATTGTAGTTTTTACAATAAGAACAATTGAAAAAGTAAAGTAAGATAATGCAGATTGGGAAAACCCAGTGTTTTAATTTTATTTACTGATACATTTATTTATTAATTTAATTACATACTAATTAAATTAAATTATTTATTTGATTTGATTTCTTTTACTGAAGTAACATTGCTTATAGCATCATACATGTTTCAGGAGTTCCATCTTTAAGAATCAACATGTGATTACATTACATTACATTAAGTTCACCAGTAAACTTTTAAATGAAATGATCAGAGGTGGCCTCATTGAGAAAGTGGTATGTAAGGAAATTCTTGATAGTGGTGAGGGAGTGTGTCTTGGAATTCTTTGGGGACTATGATAATCCAGGCAGAGAGAACAGCTAATGCAAAGGCCTTGGGGCAGGAGTCTATCTAGCCTATTGGAGGATCAGTAAAGAGGCCAGGGAGGTAAAATATCATATCAAGTCACAGAGGCAAAAAGGAATCAGATCATGTAAGATCTTGTAAATCAGTGTAAGAATTTTTGTGTTTTATTCTTAATGCAACAGGCAACCTTTGGAGGGTGTTGAGAAGAGGAGAGACATGATAAAATTTATATACATATCAGTGCAGACAGAACATATTCATGTTTAATGTTGCATAACATTCCCCTGGAGAAATATACCACAATTTATTTAATCAGGACCCCAATGAAAGATATTTGACATCTTTCCAATTATATTGCCTAGTAAGCAATGTCACAAACTTCCACAAATGACAATTTACACTTGTGCAAGTATATCTATGGTGTTCATGCCCACATGTGGAATTACTGGGATATGCATTTCAAGTTTTGATACATAGAGCCAAACTGACCTTTAAAGAGCTAAACCAATTGACACGCCCACTGACAAAATTCCATTGGGCTTGCTTCCTCAGGCCCTTGCCAACAGAGCGCATAATCAAACTTCTGGGTGTTTGCCAATCTGATAGGTGAAAAATGATGTCTCAAGATAGTTTTGACTTGCATTTCTCTGATTTTAAGTGAGGTTGAGCAACTTTTTCAGATGTTTAAAAGTCAATGTTATTTCCTTTGTTGTGGTCTCTCTATTTTCTCCATATCCTACTGGGCTTTTGGTCTTTATAGCTTTCTGGAAACTTAATTTATGTTAGGGAGACTATTCCTTTGTGCTATGAGCTACAGATTGTTTTCTCATTTGTCTTTTGACTTGGTTATCAATTTTTGTGACATGCAGAAATTTTGAATTTCTATGTAGAGGGAAAAAGTATGTAGAGAGCTCTTTCATAGGCTTTTATGATTTTATTGTTGACACATAAGTATTTTGTCTAGCTGTGTTTTATCCCCATTTAGTTTATAAGGTTCCTTAATATGGATTCCACTTAATTTTGTTCCAACTAATAATCCAGATGTTCCACTATCATTTGAAAAGATAATTCAAGAAAGTTTCTAATTGTGGTAAAAATAGTAATTAATAAAAATTATTATGAAAGACATTTGTACGTGTGCAGTTCAGAAATGCCAAGTATATTTACATTATTTTGTAACGAATCTCTAGAAATTTTTACTTTTACAAAACTGAGCCACTTTATCCACTGAACAACAACTTCCTATTTCTCCTCTTTCCTAGTACCTACCATTTTGCTTTCTGTTTTTATGAATGTGACCACTTTAGGAACCTCATGTAAGTGGAAACATATAGTATTTGCCTTTTGAGGAGTGATTTATTCCACTTAACATAACGCCCTTAAGAATTGTCCATGTTGTAGGCATGGTGGCTCGTGCCTGTAAGCTTCAGCCTATGAAGCGACCAGGGCTAGGGATCATGGTTCGAGTCCTGCCTAGGGCCTGTAATGAGACCTGGTTCCAAAAAAAATAGCTGGGCGTGGTGACGCATGCCTGTAATCCCAGCTACCTGGGAAGCTTAGGCTGGGGATTGCTTGAGTCTGTGTTACCCCAGGCAACGAGAGCCTGCGGTTCCACAGGCAAAAATAGCAAGACCTAATCTAAAAAAAAAAAAAAAAAAAAAAAAAGAATTGTCCATGTTGTGGCATGTAACATGATTTCCTTCTTTTTAAAGGCTGAATAATATTCCACTGTATGTTTACACCATAGTTTCTTTATCCCTGCCTCTTTTCAATGGACATTTGGATTGGCTGTACCTCTTTGCATCTGTGAATCACACTCTTATGAGTATTGTAGGCAAGCAATATCCCTTTGAGATCCTCTTTTCAATTCTACTAGCTATCTATGTACCCAGAAATAGGATTGTTGCATAAGATAGTAAATCTATTTTCAAGATTTTCAGAAACCTCCATGCTATCTCCCGTGGCATCTGTATCATTCATTTTACATTCCCAACAACAGTGTACATAGGTTCCAGTTTCTCCACTCCTTTGTCATTCCCTGGTTTTATATTTGTTTTTATAGTAGATATCCTAATGGATTTGAACTAATATCTTTTATAATTTTAATTTACTCTTCTCTTTTGATTAATGATGTTGAGCATCTTCACATATGGCCATATGAATTTTATTTGTGGAAAATGTCTATTTGTGTCCTTTGCTTTTTTAAAAAATCATTTTTTGTTGTTTTAATCACTTGTTTTGTTGAGTTCTAGGAGGTTTTACAAAAAATAAATTTGATATTAAATCTTTGTATGATTTACAAATCCTGTCTCCTATTCCATAGTTTGGCTTATCACTCTGGATACTAGCTTTTAGGTTTGATGTTGTCCCACTGTATGCATCTATTACCTGTTTTTTGCCTACTACCTCTTTATGAAAGCACTCTTTTACCAAATGTTTTGAGAATTTTTAGCATATATTAAATTCCTATATATAGCTGGGTCTACTTCTGGCTATTTGATTGTTTCCTTGGTTGATTTCTTTATTCAAATGACAGTAACTATGCTATTTTAGTTATTAAGACTTTTAATTTTAGCATATTGTGGGTCTAATTTTCCCTTATTTGTTTATTTTTCCTTAGGAACTTTGGTGTAAAATAATGATAACAATAGAAACCCTTTTTATTTTAAGAACTAAATTTAGAAATCTTACATAGAATCAGCATCTTATGTTATCAAGTTTTCCTAAGTAAAAGATAGATCTTTCCATTTGTTCAAATCTTATTTAATGTACTTCAGAATGTTTTGCAATTCATAATGTCTTACATGTACTATTACAGTTATTCCAAGTTTTTTAATCTTTCTGGTGTTATTGCAAATGGAGACTTATTTCGTTGCATCTTTTTTCTAGATAGAATCAAGTAATTGTAGTATGTCATTCTATCTTAGTAAATTCTCTTATTAACAGATATATCACAACTTTGTTGTATTTCTAACTATAGAATGAGATTATGTAAATTAAAGGCTAATTCTCTGCTTTTCAACTGTTATACTTTTAACTTATTTCTTTTTCTAATTTAATCACCTGTTAGGTTTAATACAATATTAACTAACAGCAGTGATAGTAAGTATTCTTATATTTGATTTTAATGAAAATGCCTCCAGTACTTTGTGGATCAAAGAATTTTATCCTCAGTGATAAACCAGCCTATGGAAGAGTAGAAACATTTGCAAAGCATGTGAGGGATTAATATCTAGAATATATAAAGAACTCCTACAACTCATCAACAAACACAAAAATGATTTAAAACAGGCTAAGGAGATGAATAGACATCTCTCCAAGAGGTATGATATGGGTTTTGGACTGGGAATTACATAGGTTATTATACTAATGAAATATTAACTTAATGTTTAGTTGAGGATTTTTTGTTGGTCCAGTATCACTATTAATTGCTCTTTTGAGTATCTTAAGAAATAATCATATAATTTTCTTCCTTATATCAGTTAACTTGACTGCCATATCATACATGTCTTAGTAATGAACTTTTTTGTATTCCTGTAATAAACTCCATTTACTTATAGTAATTTTTAAAAATGTACTGCTAGATACTATTTGATGATGCTTTATTTATGTTTTTGTACTGCTATTCAAATTGAAATTTATATATATATATTTTGTATTAGAACATTGTGATCAAATAATTTTATCTGTAATGTTTCTATTTTTTGGAGTTACTTGACTTTGTGGTCCAAATTATGATCATTTTTCATCTACTTGTTTACATGAAGAAACAGTGTTGTCTATATTTTTATAATAGAGTAAAATCATATATATCATTATTAATTGTGCTATTATCTTCTTTGAGTTTCAGATGCTTTAACCTGAGTTGTGATAGACTAAGAGGGTTTTCATTTTGGCGTATTTTTCCTTACATCTTCTGTAATTTCTACTTTACAAGGTAAATGATACATTCTTCAGTAAATAAATATTCATAATTATTAAATATTCATTGAGTTTTATCACAACACTATGAAGTACGTTTTTGAAAATCATATTTACATGACTTTAGTCATGATTTTTGAAAAGTATATTTACATGACCTTACAGTGATATCTTGACCTTCTTTATTTTCAGTTCCCTCTGTCTAATTTGTCTTTTCTTACTCCTTGATATTTATATTTGAATCACATTGACCTACTATTACTTTCATATTCAGGGCCTCATTCTGTGATACAGTCCACCACCTCCATCCTTGCTGATGTTTCTGTACCTATTGTTACAAGACAATGGATTTTCCCTCTGCTTTTGTTCTTCAAGTGAATGTCTCTTCTCCAGGGACAGTATTTTTTTCTAGTATTTTGTGAGATAGATGCTAACTAACATCATGCTGCTTACATGAATACTCTTGTTATTTTCTAAGTAAAATGTTTGTGCCTGCAGTTTAGTTGAAGTACTTACTTTTCAGGAGTCTATTATTTCTATGACAAAAATTGGGGTTTAGAATGATTATCTTGGTGATGAAACAAACTTTTTTTTTTTGGAGACTAGGTCTTGCTATATTGCCAGGGTGCCGCGGGCTCAAGTGATCCTCAGCCTCAGTTTCCCAGGTAGCTGGGATTACAGGCGCCCATCACTGCACTAGGCTGGTTTTTCGAGACCAGGTCTCGGTATGTTACCCTGGGTAGTCTCCAACCCACGAACTCAAGCGATCTCAAACCTCTTACCTCCCAGTGCTTGGACAACAGGTGTGCACCACCACACCCGGCTGTGAGAAACAAACATTTTAGTTGGACAACCTGAGGCATGACCCCTTTTGATCTTCCCCAGAACACCGTGTTAGGTAGAACAGGTATTGCCCATTGGACAGCTGAAAGAGATTGTGGTAAGATTTCATAAAATTTATTTCCTCATCTTTTCTTACACAAGTAGACCAACCACTCAACTTTCTGGTACACTACAGAAGGGCCTTGAAGTGGTGAGAGATGTCTCCTGGCTTCTAAAGGATACACAGGACAGAGCTACAAAGTAATTAGTAAAATGATAGTAGATTTAACTCTTCTGAAAATGCTAACACTGTTGAAATACTAGAGGGCTTAAATCAAGAGGTCATGGAATCTGCTTTTCTTGGGGACACTTTAAAAATAAAGATTCTTATCTATTTGGGACAGTATGAGTGTGGTTCTGCCTTCAGGCACGGGTGAGTGAATAAGCCTGGTGTCTCCTTCCTCCGGAATGCTCAAAAAGAATGTGTTGGGGCTCCAGTTGATTCATTTTCAAACTTGGGCCCCAGAAGAATGATCTGACAGAAGATTGTTATCAATGCTGTTCAGATTTAAAAGCACAGAGTGCTGATGTCATGTAATCGGATGCGACCTAATGGAGCATTAAGGACAGACCCTATTACAGCATAATAATGCTACTTCCCTTTAGGAGTTAGGGACAGGAGATGCTAATCAAATTCCAATTGTGGATGTCAAAGGAAACATAAGAATTTACACGCACGTTTCTTGTTCAGATTTGGGAGGGAAGAAGGTAAGGGGGAGGTGAACACCTGGAGACAGCCCAGCAGGATGACTTTCTTCTTATTAGAAATTCACAAGTTGACCCCAAGATTCAACATCTGAATCGGGCCAGCTAGCAAGACATTCTTTGAGCAAGACTGGAATTCTGAACATTCTTACAGGCTTCATAAAAATCCCAAACGGATGGACAAATGCTTATGTTGTGGTCATGCAAAGAAAAGCCCCCTCGCGATTCGGGATGGAGTTTGTTCATTTATATTTATAGTATCTACAGAAAGGAATGTCAAATTTGGCATGGAAAGAGGATGGAGAAATAGGGGAAAGGTGAAGAATGGAGCCCAGGTTTTGTCTGATTGCCTGCCTGCAGCAGTGTGTGGTGTGTGTGTGTGTGTGTTTGTGTGTGTGTGTGTGTTGACCTAAAGTCTGTGGGGTATGGGGAGAGGGAGTGTTTGATATTTTTGTTTGTTTGTTTTTTAAAAAGAATCTTCTTCAGGTCTCCAGTGGGGGAGAATAATTGTAAGAATTCTTTACTTTCCTTGTTAGCAGCACCATCTGTTTACAATGAAAGCTTGGCTTCCATTTTTTTTGGCCCAAATAAAAGCCCTAGGGTGCCCATATAAGTCAAACAGATGAAGCATGTGTTCACAGACCTGAAGAGCCACCCTCCTTTGCCTGCACAGGGCTTTCATGACAGATTTACACACCATCTTATCCTTACATCAATTCAGGGTGAGAAGCTTCTGAGAAGCAAAGGTGGGTCATAGGTCACTGGAATTCACAGCCCGGGCTGCTCATCTGCCCTCTTACGAAATGATGAAACCCTTGGGTCACATTTGCCAAGAGAGAGGTTGGCAAGTGGCAAAAGAGCCATTCCTTTTACCATTCGTCATAGAATTCTTACACATTTGGGCCAGGGACTTACGCACCAAAACAAGGAAATACCATCTTTGCATAATTGCTAAAATTGGACCTGGCTTTCAGACAGTCATTTTTTCACAAACAGCAAGGAGTAAAGTAGGCAAACAAAATAAAACTTTCTAGTATCAAAATAGAAAACTGGGTGGGAGGTGAGAGGTTAGAAATCAGAGCCAGATACCCTGCCTTTCTCATTCCTCTGTTGTGTTCAGGGGTTACCTCCAGGTGGGGTGCTATAGCTCTACCTGTAAGGTAGGGAATTTCATTCTCTACCCAGGAATAAACATCAGATAAGGATTTAGAGGACAAGAATAACTACAATTAAACTATTCATCTCTAAAACTTTTAATAGTGCTGAGTAAAATTCCACAACACATTGTTATTAGTCTGTCACTAAATGCACCAAGTCTGGAATGCCTAGGTCTAAAGGGCTAGAGGTTTATCAGTGGCTGGGGTGAGAAAAAAACAAAATAAACCATTGGCATTTGAAGCAACTATAGAACCATTAGGATGTCTCTGCTGGCCTGCATTGTAGTTCTCAGTCTGTATATCAGAACTAATGGGTCTTGATAAAATGCAGATGTTTTATCCACAGATCCATGACTTGGATCATAGTGGTCGGGACCCAAGATCTTACATTGTGCACCAGTATCCTGGGTGATTGAACAGAAATGAACCTCAAAACCTGCTTTGAGAACCATTTGCCTAGGATATTACTTTGGTTAAAAAAAACAACAAACAACTGAGATGGGAGGAAAATAACATCTACTCAGTTCTTATTACCTGTGGGTTTAGCACATACCATGTTGTTTCATTCTGACAAAAATCCTAAGAGGCAGGCACGCACACTTTAGTCGGGAATTTAGTGAGGGTCTACATCTGGCATCTGAACTTTTCTATTGACATGGGAGAACATCTTCCACCCTGAGACTTTCCTGGGCTGCCACGCACGCCCCTGAGCGAACCTTCACTTGCCCCCCCCCCCAAAATTATCTAGCAAATGCAAATCTGACCATAATACAATGTTGTGTCCAGATTGCCCTAGAGCTTACTTTTTTCGCTGAACACTATAGTTTATACATCATTTTGGTTGGATTCCCTGATGTTGTGCTCACTGGAGGACAATTGTTTTGGAACTGCCACTAATATAAAAAAGGAAAAAAAATAGTATCATTAATCATGCCTGCTGTCTACACTGTTAGCTGTCTACACTGTTAGCTTGGAACTAGAGTGATGTGTGGCTTGGATGCAGTTAATTTTGCTCTGTGCCATGGCAGCAGGCTATGTGTATTATCCACTTACCTCCTTGAACATTTATGTTATGAGTCAGGAAAATGGGGGGTTGGGAGAGGATTCGTGTGAACTCATCACTACTGTTGACAAATTCTTGACAGTTGATTAGGAGTTGATATATTTTTCATTGGTGCGCCATGGTCAAGTTTGCTTACAGTTGAGATGTGACAAACTTATTGAAGGCTAGACTTGGGGTGGACCCAAAGTTCTAAAGTCCACTCTTTTAAGGAACTCATTAGCAATGAGGACATCTAGAATGTCAGTGCAATTCTATTGGACTTCTCCAACATTTTGCATGTAAGCTCATCCTGAAGCTGGTTACCAATACAGATGCCTTAGTTACCCTCATCCCTCACTGTTAAGACACCATAGAGCTGAGATGGTTCTACAGAAAGATCCTTCATGTAACAAAAAGCAGATCCCAAAATATCTCCAACTCTAGCACTGTCAGTCCAGTCTAGGTCACTTCTTTCCAGCCCAGATAATTGAAGAGCCTGCTAACTAGTTGTCCCCATAACAATGGGGTCTTCATCAAAGGGTACACATGGGATTAGGTCATTCTCCTATCTAAAACAAGAAGTGGCTGCTCATAGGAATTATGAACAAAAATTAAAAACAAGAGTCACTTAAACGCTCCATAGGATATATATGATGTAACCATGTGTCAATTCCATCTATCTTCTACAGTGTGGTTTTTCTTCAGTTCTGATCCAAAGCAACTCTTTATGACATTATTTTTCTACCCATCCTTCAAGTATTAACCTTTATTTTTTTAAAACAATTTTTTACACCCTCATCCCCCTTCAAATATTAACCTTTAAGTCTTCCTCTATCATTGGACTCTGCTTCTCCACCAGTAACCAGAGATGTTTTGTGTCTTTATATTAGTGACTTTCCTCCAGAAGAGTGGGCTCCCTGAGTTCATTCATATCTGTAGCTCAGTGCCCCATGAACATCTGCTGTCACCATAGTATATGTTCAAAAAGAAAGGGGCAGTAAAGGCCTGGTAATGGCTGGGAAGCCACCTCATGAAGAGCAGATAGTGTCTTTAGCATCCGGATATATTGATGTTGAATTATGAATATGCTAAAAATAAAATTGTTGCCTTCCAGAAACCTGAAAATGAATTGGAGAGAGCATGTCCATATGGAAAAAATTTGTGCAAGAATTTATAAAGACCTAGCAGAAGACTCAGCTGACAATTTAAGCAACTGTGAAACTTATGAATAAACAAATACATATTTCTTAGTGGTCAGTATTTATCTTGGAATAAAGAACCCATTCTTGTGTTTGGGAATTGGTGACAGGTAGCATTTTAGATATCTGGTGTTATCCATGAGCTTCAAATCCATGAGCTTCATGGCAGGATCCTGTCTGCCATGTACTTCCTCCATATTTAGAAGGGATTTCTACATTTTATCCTAATATTAAAATATGACTGGTTTTCTAAAACCTTTTCTTTCTGCACAATGAAATGGATAAAATAGAAGCTAAGATGTAGAAGTAAGTGAAAGATTTTTGAGATGCAATGGTATGTTGTTCTGATCAATACTGTTTTGTAAAATTAGCAGTTAGAGATGTAGGAAGCAGTTAGAGATGTAGGAAGTTCTTTTTCTAAAACTTCTACAAAGCACCGTTTCCTGTGCACTCTGAGGAGTTCCTGCTACCTCAGGCATTCAGCTTAGGTTCTGAATGTCGTAAAATCATGTTTAGCTCCAGCTTTTTATACTTTATAATGCACATTTACATGATTATTTCATTCACTGCTCCCAGTTATCCTGTGAAATAAATATCACAACATCTATCCTACAGAATAGGAAACTGAGGCTTAGAGTGTGATTTGGTTGATGTCATCCAGCTTACAAACTATCTCAGTGTTAGTTCCCTTTTTGTCGCTGTCTCTTATTACCTGCCCCTGTCTCTTAGAATTATTTTCTTTTCTTCCCTAAGAACAATATCGAAGTTGACTAATGATTTCTTTGCACTACACTGTAACAGTAGGGTTGCAAATCCTAGCTAATCATTTCTCCCTCCAAAACTCAACCCCTTACAGCATTAAATTTTCAAGAAGTAGTTCAGACTGTGGTAATGGTGGTAGAGGAACTACACACACACACATACGCACACAATTATCACACAATAGAATTGTGTATTTGCATGGTTAGTTTTATAATCACCATTGACAATGCAGACTATGGAAGACAGAAGGAGTTAGTCAGTCCAGAGGGAACATAAAAAATCAGTGAGGACCATGACTAGAATGAGTCTAGCTCTCTCTGTCATCTTAGCTTTCACTTCCTTATTCTTCTTGAACTCTAAAAACTGTGCAAGGTTGCAGAGCCTCCTACACCCTGACCAGCCCTTATTCCTACCTTGCTAACCCCCAAAGCTAGAGTCATGAATCCTGAGGGAACCTATCCAAACACCATCCCCCCACAATCAACTGCTTGCTTGTGTATAATGAGCTTATTGGGGATAGGCAGGTTTTAGGGTTACAGAGGGCAAGCAGACTACACATCTTGGTGTCACAGCTTTAGGGTTAGGTTCAGTTGCATATAGCATCAACTTGACCTGACCTCCCAAATAAAAACAAAGTAAAGCACAAGAGTGGGTGGCTTATGAATTAAGCCAGAGGCATCTATTTCTCCATCATGTATGAGAGGTATTTGGGAGCCATGTTCATTAGGTCATGATCATCAGGGATTCTAAGTTCTTCTATCTTGCTGTTCTGCCCTTGTTGTTATGTGACCTCATTTCTAAGATGGATGCTTGATTTCCAGTCATCACATGCCAATTCCAGCCAATGAGAAGGGAGATGCAGGTGAGAAAGACAAAGGGCAGGTGCCTAGAACTCTTCTGTTGATATCTCTGACAGTCTAGAATTAGTCAAATCACCACAATCCTGGGCATGGCCTGGGCATGCCAGGCTGAAACTAGGAATTCTAAAGTGATGGAGGAGAATGAGGAGCTAGCCATCCTGCGTCTCTATTCTAGAATCTCTCATGACCTCCCAGGGCAGTGATTTCCCAAACCTTGGGGTCCTACAGAATCACTTGGGAAGCTTGTTAAAAATTTGTTTTTTTGTAGCCACTGATAAAGAACCTGATTTCTTAGCTTCAGAAGGGATACAATCGCCTCCACTTCCTGCAGCTGACCTCTTCAGCAAGGTGATCTTGATGCACATACTTAGAGGCACCTGCCCTTTGCATTCATTGCCATATTGGGTTTCTAACCAGAAGCCAGGAGGATGGAGGTTACTTTGGGCCTGGATATGACAAATGTAGTGACCTCAGTTAGAAAAGTAAACCCCATTTGTTTTTTCTTCAGTAAAATCATACCCATGGTCTACTCTGCATTTCTAGCAGCTGCAATAGAATTTCCCCACTGGGAAAAAAATGCCAATAAACTATCCTTTATAAGAAAAGAAGATGAACCAGACCTGGTGGTGCATGCCTGTAGATGGCAGCCTAGGAATCTGCGGCCAAGGTCGGGGTCTAGGAATCACAGTTCAAGTCTCACTGGGGGCACGTAGTGAGACCTAGTCCCAAAAAATAGCTGGGCGTGGTGGCGAGCTGTAATCCCAGCTACCTGGGAAGCTGAGGCTGGAGATTGCTTGAGTCTGTGGTACCCTGGGCAACGTGAGCCTGCAGTTCCACAGGCAAAAATAGCAAGACCTAGTCTCAAAAAAAAAAAAAAAAAAAAAAAAGAAGAAAAAAA
>PVHY01011298.1:0-48510 GCA_004024945.1 Uropsilus gracilis | reverse complement strand
AAAAAAAAATAGGGAGACCTACTCTCAAAAAAAAAAAAAAAAGACAAATCTTCTAATGTGAAATGCCTCCAGATGATACATCTGATAAGTGCTGTTCTTAGTTCTTCTGTAGCAGGGTCCACAGGGAAAGGAAGGGTTCCACATTCCCTGCCCTACCCTAGGAAAAGTGGATTTGAGCAGGGAGGAGAGGTTAGAGGACAGACAGAAAGAAGGAAATCTAGGTGACCTGGAGAAAGCACATGACAGAGAAACATGTGAAGAAGCTCCACTTGCTCCTTGAATTTGGTCTGGTAGCAGGGATTTAGGGGACATAAAAGGAGACACTTAAAACACACGTGGGTGAGAGACCTCTGGGGAGGCGAAAATGGCAGTCATTATCTTAGTTTTAATTTGCTTTTTCCTTCTAGACTTGCTTGGCCTCCTCCTCTTTCTTGAAGTGCCTTAGACTTGTAGCAAACTTTCAGGCCTCAGTAGCCCCACACTGGGACCACCCTGTTTGACTGGGAGTTTCAACCATGAGGGGATGGATAACTTTGGGTGCTTGATTTGAAAAATAAACTTCTATTTCCTCTCTACTGCACATTCATTACTGCACACTAATTTTATTAAGGTTATTCTCTATTGAAAGTCTTAGGAACTAAGAGCATGTTTTGTCTTGATGCAGCGGATGGTAGAACTTATTTAGAGCAGACAGTTTTGCTCTGGGGTGCTCTTCACACTTACTCCCACTTGAGTCTATTCCCTTGCCCTGTTCTTCATCCCTTATCCTTCTCCAGACTGACACAGCCTGGTGAGGAGCAAATAGAATCACTGCTTGATGCCTCTGTGTTTAGGAGAGTGTTATGTGATGGAGGTTAAGAGGGGAAAATTTGGGAAGAAGGCTTCACAAGATCAGAAACTGGCTCAGACAAGGCCAGAAGCCTGAAGAGGGATAGAAATGATGAAATACTGGTTCTTTCAAATCTGCCTAGTCAAACCATACAGAAAAATCCTTAGGTACCAACCCTGGAAACAATTAACTTAACAGCAATTCCTTCTTTCTGTCTCTCTCAGGAGTAGCGCTTCCTGCTCACTGGTGTCCTGTGCAAGCATCCTTGACTTCCTTTCCCTTTTTTATGACAAACCTGCCCTTTAGGATATAACTCACCATACCCATGGGGGAACATGCTGGGGAAACTCGCTACAGGCTGCTGAAAGGGAAGCTCTGATCAAATTTTCCTGAGAGGTAACCCAAGAACCCAACTCTCTGAAGCCAACACCTTTCCAAACTGACATCATCATGCACTGTTGTTGCATAAAGGAATGGTCTTATTGGGAGAAACAGGTACCAAAAAATGAATGCTTTTAAACAATGTGTATATTCCTAGGTAGGAGGACAAGAACTATAGAAAGCAGTTTGCGTGAATCTGACTGGCAGGCAGCAAAACTTGTTTTCCGCATATCACCCTTCCTTCCAGGGCCAGAATTTGGGTGGACAGAGCAGGTTTTGTATGCAGATGAGAGAACAGAAAATGCTAGTCTTCCCAGGCTCAGGAGGACTCTGAAGAGACTAGTTGAGTATATGAGGTATCCAAAGATGCTTCATGGAAGGAGCCTCACTTTCTACAAAGTAAGTTAAGGAAAACAACTGCCCCCTTCACATGCTCGTTAGAAGGTTCAAGTCAAATTCCTAAAGGACCATCTAGTCCAGAAGGAGGAGATCAGCTGGCAGCATCTCTGAATCCCGTCTCCTGGGGCCAAAGTATAATAATGCCATTCTGCACAAGCAGGTGGTGAAGAAATGCTAGTTGGAGGCTGATTTTGAAATACTAGGGACTCTTAGACCTCTTCTCTCCTCTCAGGAACTCAATGATTGCCGAGGAGAAGAGAGGAGAGAGAAGGCTGGGGAACAAAAGGTTCTAGAGAGCCCATGGAGAGGCAGGCAGATAGCCATAGGGGGAAAAAAATCAGAGAGAGGGGGAGGGAATTATGGGAAGGTGGTGGTCAGTTCACCATGGAGGGGGAGGACATCATGAATATTCACTGAAGGCATACATTTCCCCATTTTAAAATAGTGCCATATATTGGAACAAAATTTGATCACTGATTACTTGTTTTGAAAAATAAAGAAAAAGTATTGCAAAGATACCCTGACGGAGAAGGAAGAACAGCACAGGGGCTTTAGGTTATATTAGCTTCATCAGTCACCTATAGGGCTAAATGGTCAAGGAATTCAAGTAGTTAGAACACAGCTATTTCAATAGCTATTGGGCATTTAGACAACTTTTAAAATAGATTAATATGAAATTCTTGAGCTTGTTCTAAGCAGTTGTAGAAAGAATTATTTCATATAATAGATTTTAGGAGTGTTCTTGTATAATATTTAGATAACTAAGATGTACACATCTATATCACCTGAGTAAATGATTCTCGAAGCTGGAGATATGCAGTGTCTAGAACTCCACTTTAAGATCAAATTATAATTAATGACACGTGCCTATTATAATGTCATTTAGATTTTTTTAATGCATATTATCTCTTGGGCAGATATAAATGGTACATTAACTTGAATATAATTGTATTATTCAATTATGAAAGAAGACACAGACAAATCTTACAAGCAAGGTTTTGATTAACACAGCAAAATTGTAGTTCCTACTTTCAGAGGCATTCACATAAAGGTATTTTTTAGCTAAAAGGGTTACAAATTGAAGACAGTGAAAATTAACAATATATTCCACTAGTGACATTTTACCAGTAACAACTCTCAATTGATTACATCAAAAACTAACTTGCCAGTCATATGATAACAACAAATAAAAACGTTTACTGTAGGGGTATATATGTGTGCATTCTTTTCAAATTGCATTTAACCTACATTGATTTTAAAAAGGAGTAAATCTGAAAAGGAGGAAATATGCAATGCTTTTATTAAAGCCTAGAATTCTAGAAATTCAAGTAAGCAGAATCTTTGAATCTGTTTAGTCAGGGATAATGGGTTATTCTGAAAACCTAGCTTGTTCTCTCTGTTCAGAGTGAACAGGAGCAAAGAGTGTTAGAACCATATTTATAAACTGAATTCAGGAAGGTCCCAAAATATCACAAGGCAGGGAGGCTCCAAGCTACGGGAACTTCTTTCTGCTGTCTCCTATGTCCTGAGTGTCTCCCTCACTTCCCCATTTTCAGTGAACAACTGAAGTGCTGGAACTGCAAGACTTTTCCCCATTCATCCCTTTCCCATTCCACCTCTCAGAATTGAGTCCTCCTGAACCAACTACTCAAGAGATTTGCTCTATTCACTCCCATCCTGCCATGCTTCCTCCTCGCTATTCTTGGAGACAGGAAATAGGGTGGGGTGGGGGAGGGAAGAAACCAGATATTATCCATGATTGATAAGACAAGTGGGTAACAGAATGAAAAAACCAGCAACTCAAAATTATTACATCCAGTTGAGGACTTTTTAAAGAAAAAGGACACTCTTAAAGAGTTCTCAGTCTTACACTTACTAATATTCTAGAAAAATCCAAGATTAGTACACAGGGTGATTTCAATAGGACCCGAAGCAATGAAAGAAGACAGTGATGTTCTCACCCAAGAACACTACAGTACTTTTGCTTCTGGAAGAATAAAACTAGCTGTGCATGTTATTTAGATTACAAATGAAGTAAAAAGGCCCAAGGGTTTTATTCACTTAGTTCATATTTTCAACAAGAATAGAACTATTATTCAGTGTAATTTGGGATAGTTTCACCAGTTTAGCAGATTGTCTTCCAGGAGTCTGGTTTGATCAAAGTTTTCTCCTGCAACTGTAAGAAAATAAAAACAGTGCACAAAATAAGTAGTCATTCTGTGGTTTAAGAGAAGAGAATCTAAGGAAATAAATATTCCTAAATAAATATTAGTTAAATTAGTTATCTTAACACTTGCACAATGCTATTAGAAGTTTCCTAAATTGGATTTTGAATCATTTAATTAAAAATTTCACCTCAGCTTGGAACCCTTTGGGGAACTGACATTTTATACCAAATCTCCATAATGAATGAGAACCAATGCTGAATTAGAACTGTCCACTGGCTTCAGTATATTGACTACGACTCCTGTTCAGATGCATTCAACTGGGAAAAGATGATATGCCAGTGCTGTTGAAAGTATTCTGTTATTAGTTGAACAAGATGTCTGGAGGTGGGGATGTAGATGGGGGAATGAGACAAAAAGAAGGGTAACTTGTTGCTAGATGGAACTGTAAAACTTTATGGAACAGGGAAAGTTGTGACAGATGACAGCAACATCCTGAATCTAAATGAGGATAAGGGCTGAAACTCTCAATGGAGAGAAGAGAAGTTGCAAAATGTCTCTCTTGATTTTCACTAAGGTTATTTCTAGATAAAAATACTATTTTCCTCATTAATTATGATAGAATATAAACGTGTGAGTTACACTTTAACCTGAACTGCTGACATAGTGTGAAATATGGCAGGTCTTTTAGAGAGGGGAAAAATAACCTGAGCAAGGAAGACATCCATTTATATGTCACTAAAATATACTGGCACATAAATATATAGGTCACTAAAAAATTCACTACATAAAATAAGAACCTTCCAAACACAACTACAAGAACAAAAATATTAACATAAATATTGATTAACATAAATGGGAATACAAAGTTTTCCTACCAATTTAGACAAATGTAATTTGTTTCCTCATTTCATCACTGGAAATTTCAACAATTAAAACATACTTATTTTCCAAGTACAACATGACTTGAAATGAAAACTTTCCAGGCAAATCCTTCCCTGAAGCTTCTGATGAAGATTCCTTTCCTCCTCTTTAAAAGGAACTCTCTATTTTCCATCCCAGTTGACTTGTTGGTTCATCACATCTTCAGAGACACTCAAAATCAGAACTTCACTATCAGCCTGCATCCACCAGCACTGGTTGTGGCCCATAGCTCACAACAAGAGCACTAACAACAGGTACAATGGGGGAGCAGCTGTGAACAGTCTCAGAGTCTTAATCCATAAAGCTCAGAAAGCTTAACCTTCAAAAAATGTCTTTCCTTCCCTGAGGTCACACAGAAGTGACAATGAGATTTTAACCCAAGTCCAGGGCCCAGGGTTCTTCAATTATGCAACACCAACTCACAGTGTCTCCACCAGAAGCTTAAGTTAAGTCCTGGTATGAAAGAAGCTATAAAGTGTAGAGAAAATCATATGGATTTAGAATCAGCACTGGCCCATATGTGATACTACTGTTTGTAAGAAAGAATAGATACTTAGTAATTTCATTGGATTCAACCTTTAATAGTGAGCAATGGGCTTTGTAGTTATTGAAACCTATTTTTGGCTCAGTTTCTTCAACTATAAAATAATGAAGTTGGACTTCCAGCTTTTTTTTCAGTTCTAGAATTCTAAGAGAAAGAAAAGTTACAACACACACACACACACAAAAAAAAGGAAAAAAAGAAATAAAAGTTACAACAGGCACGGTGACCAAAAACATGCTTTTTACCTTCATGGGAGTGCCTTGAATGAGAATATATTGGTCTGTCTTAACAAACACTGAATTTGAAGGAGGGCTGGCAAGAACTATTAAATATTTCTAAAAAATCTTTAAGAGTAAATGAAGTTGATTTTGTTGTTCTCAATACAGCATCCCAAAGGGAATCAAAGTTTTCTGTCTTAGAGTTGAAAGAGGTCACTATACCTGGTGGTTTCTGCCCAGAAGTCAGTAACACAGCCACCACTTCAGGAAGAGTTAATGTTGGTAGATGTGAGCTTCGTTTTTCTGGAAAAACAAAACATAGAGTCCAGTAACATTGAAATATTGACATAAATAAATCCTGATCCTTTCTGCTACACTACTAAAAAAACTTCTATGAAACAGCTGTTTGACTCCTCAGCAAAAGAATCCTTACACAGAGAGACCAAGGGGTTGGAGGTGGGGGGCAACAGAAAAAGGGGGGGAGAAGGAACACCCAAAAGGCAAGAAAAAAAGAAATACAAACAAGACTTATACAATAAAAATTATTATTAAAAATAGAGTAGATTTTGTGCCTGATTTAAAAACAAAAAAGATTCCTTACACAGAAGACTTTTTAAAAATGGGAACATTTCACATTTGCTTTGTACATTATTCACAGGGGGCTGTGTTGTGTGTTAGGAGCATGACAGAGAATCTGAACTGTACCCTCAGGAAATTTCATGAGATAAGAATTCAGATAAACAGTTCTTGAGAAATTTTTCCCCCATGGAGTTTAATAAGGAAAGTCTGGGCAGAAAGTTTTAGCTATGATCCAGGTCAGTGCCTCTTCTGCATTCCTTCCAGAAGAGTTTGAAGTAATAAGCTACATTCTTGGTCACATGTAAGGTAATCATGAGTTTTTGCTACATCTTCAGAGTTATTTAAAATCTAACTTGTCAGAGACCAAAATATCCTGATTCAATACAAACCAGGACTTTCAGTTTGTAAGTGAAATTGAAAAATGAATTTCATCCTCTTAAAGTGAGTGAACTTAATTATACTGCAAGCTTGAAAACTGCAAACAAGAGTGCCTTACACATCTATGTGCTCAACACAGATTTGGTCATTTTTAAAAGAACGGTCCTGTTCATTTTTAGTATTTTAGTCTTCAATCTACATCAAATGTAAAATTGTATTACTATCCTAAAGTACAATGGTATGAAAAATAACAGCCCCAGGCTCCATTCTAAATGGCCTGCATTTATTAACTGACTTGAAATGCTTGATAGCTCTTTATAGAGCTCTTTGCGTTGGAACAGGAGCATGTATTTGAAGTTTATAAGTAACTATTTTAATAATAACAATTTAAAAATACACATTTAATATTAATAATAGCAATAACATCAGTGTTGAAGAAGATATGGCAAAGGCTCCGTGATCCACCAAGATACAGTTGTTACCTTTTCCGGATGGACCCCTGCATCCCCAGCAGTCCTGGCTACCTGAGCCGCCTACACCACTTTCAGCAACTGAACTGGGGGGGGCACCCCTCCTCGCCGCCTGTGCTGCCTTCGTCGCCCCTGCCTCCCGTGGTAAGGGAGCGTGGTGAGACCGGGTTTCGGCTCGTTCCCGGTGGGTTCCGGATGGTCTCGGGCGCCGGACCCAAGCCCGGCCCACCTCAGTCACTCACCCGGAGGCGGCCGGTCGGAGATGTCCTTCCTCTGGCTCTGGTCGGCGATGAAGCGGCGTCCCTCTGCGAAGCCGAGACGCGGGGCTCAGCGCCCGCCCGCCCGCCAACCCCAGTCCCGGAGTGCTAGGGTAGGGTCGAGGTCAGAACCCCGCAGGCTGCGGGGTTTCGGGGCCCAGGCGCCGCCGTCGCCCGCGCTCCCGCGACCCTGCCCACCGGCTGCGCGTACCCCCAGGTGCCCGACCCTGCCAGCTCCGCTCGTTGCTAGCCGCCGGTCGGTGGGCTTTGGATTCCCGATCAGAATCTCGGGCAGTGTTTCCACGCAACTGGGAGTGTTCCCGAGCCAAAAGCCCGTAACCCTCCAGTTGGGATAGAGGATTTTTGGGATGGAGGATTTTAAATCATCAGGGAGTCTTCGGCTTCCACACCTCCCACCCCGAGCTCGCGTTCCTTTCCTTGAGTAACAGAAACCCGTGTGACCTAGATTATGTAAGGGGACAACTCACTGCTCTTCTCTCCCTACAGATCCCCATGCGTCGCATGGACTCAAGCCTTCCTCAGGCTCTTTGCTGCTGTAGGGAGAGTCGAGTCTCTGGAACTTACGCGCGCCCTTCAGGTAGAGCATAGCTTGGGGAGTCCAGTTCCTTCTGTCAAGTAGTCTCTAGAAGCCCGGGAGAAGAGAAAAGCAGTTAGGGACACTCTGCGTCCCAGTTCTCTGGTGTGAGAAGGAGGGGAGGGAGAAAGGAACAGTAAAGGATGAAGGAAACCGCATCCAGGAGCCCCAGTTTTTTCACTTGAGGTACCTGAGGGGCGCTAATGGAATTTCCCAAGAAAGAAAACGCCAGGAGAAGAGCCAAGGTCCTTGCTGCCAGACTGCGGAATACCTACGTGAAAAGATAAAAGGAAATCTTTCGTGTGCCCTAAGTACCTTCTGCTTTCTTTCTTGACTCCTGGACAATTACACCCCCCCCCCCATTTTCCCCCAGTGTTGTTTCATTACCCAGTACTTGGGGAGAGCTCCTGCTTTTACCAAAAGTTAATTCGCAGGTTTTTTTCTCTCACACTCACTTTTAAATAATACATTATTTTTATTGGCCCAAATGAGGAACTCAGTGGATGAGGATTTCATTTTTTCTTAAAAAAATGAAATGATTCTGATATTTTAGAGGCATATCCCCTAGCCTCTAAAACGCAGAGTAAACATAAAAAACTATAAAGCTTGAGTCATAAGTAAATAAAACTTTACTTACCTTCATGTTCTGCTCCTTTTCAGAATCTGCAATGACTAACTTTCCCTGGGAGTTTTCTAATCTTGTTTGGAAGGTGGGGCTTTTAAAATCCTGTTCTCAAAGATCCCTCCCTATGTTAGTAAAGAGAGCCCCCGCAGGGACCTCTTGTCAGTCTTCGAATTGAGAGGCGGACACTCCTCCAGGGACATTCAATTGCAGGAAGCAGAGGAATGATTGATGAATGGACATCATTTGTTCAGGTTTAGTGACCATATCAACCTAGAGATATTCTGAATGCATCAGCATCATTATCTTTACTACCAGTACCTTCCCAAAGTATTTTATTAAAGATGATTAATAACTCAGGCAGAATCAAAAGTAAATGAATAAAACCAGAAAATTTACCCTTGTAACTAGCAATCAAGTCATTGCTGATGAATCAAGATGAACCCCTTGGGCAGAAATGAGATTAGGGAATCACAATGGAATTGGACATCAGTCCTTCACTAATTATCCAATTATTCAACCAGCAAGTATGGAATACCAGCCTTTCTTCCTTTGATTCAAGGAACACATACCTGGATTAGTCAAAACATAGTCTCTGTTTTGATTAGGTAGAAGACACTAAACCAGTAAAATTTCAGTATCTAAATACTTTACACAGGAAAAGTGGGCAAGATGCAGTGATAAGTGGTGAACTACTCAAGGGGAGGTAAAAAATGGACAAGAGTCATAAAGCATAAGGTAGAGTTTAAAGTGCATAAACTTGGCTGTCTGTGGAGGTGCAAAGAATAACACTTCTGGATCAGTGGGAGATCAGAGACTGAGAAAAAGAAATTCAGGATGATTTTCTGAGTTTTGATTAAAACATTGGGTGAATGATGTCATGCTGAAACTGGTCATACTGTAATGGTTATAAAGTACAAATTAAGAGGGGGAGGTGTTTGGGACATATTAGAATTAAAATATCTGTTGTTATCCAAATAGAAATACTAATCAGCCCATTGGAAATGCAAAGCTCTATAGCAAAGAGGTCACTAATGTGTCAATTTTTCCCCCCAAAGCAGGAATGCTCAGATTCAAGTTAGTTATGGCAGTTTCTGGAAAGGAGCAGAACATGAAGACAAGTAAAAGAATGTATGTGAATGATTGGCAAATGAATATAATTTGTGGGAGGATTTTAAGACTCTTAAGGGATTGAAAGCGCTGCACTGCAGGAGTAAATGAAGTCACAGAACAGAGACAGGGATGGAGTAAGAGAAACAAGGCCACAGAGGAACAGGAGAGGAACAAAAGAAGTGGAGGTGAAGTATCAAGAGAGAAGGGAGGGCTGACAGGAGACAGACAGTGAAGCCAGAAGAATATTAAAGAAAGGTTGAAAGGTCCAGCAAATGCCAGCCAAGAAACGTGCACACGATTTGGGAATTGATGGTTTTTGAGGACAGAAGCTAGACTGAAGTAGACTGGAAAGTGAGTATGATTAACACCAAAACAGGAAAAACTTTCATATTTAAACAGTAGATATTAGGATTCAATTTCAAGGAATTGTAGCAACTTCCAAAAAGAGAACAATAAAACAACTGAAAGTATGCATCTATTTGTTTTAAATGAACTCACAAGTAAAACCCAATTGTTGGTTACCTAATAAACAAGTAAAATGCCTTTTCTCTTTCATTCCAAAACCACAGAAAGGTTTTAGAAAGATGAACAAGAAAATGAATTATGTAACAAAGTGTTTTGGATTTTCAAGTGAAAGGAAAAGTAAATGTGGTTTGTTTGTAACAGTTGAATGAATTTTCAAGCAGATGTTATGTCAAAACACGTCAAAGCTGCCATTTCCAGTATAATGTGCCCAAGTGAAGACAATGTTTTGACAGATGATCAATACCATGGTCTCATCAAAAGTAATGTGTCTGAATGGTTGTTCCAAAAGACCATTCATCACAAAGTTTAAGTATTTTAACAGGTGTGAGCCTAGAGATAAGCTGTTTGATGAAAACTAGAAGATACAAGCACTAAATTTTATTTTGCTGACATGACCAGCAACATTACAGGCTAATCCTGTAATGAACTGGATCCTTAACTTTTCTTAGAGGCACATTCAGTGGTGATTGTGTTGCTGCTGTTTAGGTGAATTCTCATAGTTGACTGGACAGTGACTGGCCCCATTTAAACAATAATGGTTTTTGAAGACAGAAGCTAGGCTGAAGAGTGAATAGGTGACTGCCATAGTTTAAACTGTGTTCTTGTAAGGTCAAAGATGACTGATATATAGAGAACAGCTTATCTTGAGGAAGCTTACTGGCACAATATGGCTGTTAGGGCTTATGTGAAAGTATATGAATGAAGCTACTGGGTTGGTCTCCTACTATGGCTCTATTTGTGGCAGGGATTCCCTAATAGGCCAGTTCTCTCACAAAATGATGGAAGTAAATGCCCCCAAGGGCTACCAGCTCCAGGAGTTTTAGTGACAGAAGGCTTTCAATCCTAAACTCCGTTTAGACTCCCTGTAGTCTTCTCTTCCTATACTTCCTTTCATGCTGAAAGAATTGCTTCTGTAATACAATACAAAACAAGATCAAAGTTCTGAGAGAACAAGAAAGGATTGATGGGCAGTTTTGGTCTATGGGTCCGTAAAGATACAGAATTGACCTTGAGTGAGGTGTTGAGAGTGTCAGAAGTCAATGAGAGGTTTGGGAGCATGTTGCTTTCATGCAGATCCAGATGGCAGGACAGAGGTCAGGAATTTTGGCCTACAGGGGAAGGTTAGAAATGGCCTTCAGGGTTTCTAGTTCACCAGAGTTGAGACTTACAACTGAACTGTTCAATTCAATATGTACTTCTTGGGTCCTTAGGTTCTATACTTCATCAGTGGTTTTGTGGCCTTACAAAATTTACAATTAAAACACCGCAGATGTTAAGTGACTTTGTTACAAATACTTGTTTTATATATTCCTTCTGAAAAAAAGATATTTAGGCACCCCTCAACCAATTTCTAAACTCAGTACCCATTTGTTTGGTTTACCTAAAGCCCATTTCTATCTTAGGGTTACATTTCAGTTTGGAAATGAAAGACGTAATTAACAATTTGTACAAGAAGGGAATTGCCTATAAGGTGCATTTTTCAAAAATGTGACGTGTACTTTTAGAATTCTGTAATTAAGCTACATTTGATCATGGCTGTGGACTGAATGTGTCTCCCACCCAAATTCCTGTTGTAACCTCCCACCCCCATAGGGTATTTGCAGGTTAAGGGCTTTGGAGGAGTTACGTTTAAATGAGCAGTATGATGGGATTAATGTCTTTCAAAGACAGCACAGCTCCCTTTGGCCCTTTGGGAGGGCACAGAGAGGTGGCCCTGACAGGAACTTAATCTGCATCTTGATCATGAACTTCCCAGATCCCAGGACTGTGAGAAGTAAATGTTTTTGAAGGCACCCAGTCTATGGAGTTGTGATAGCAGCTAAGACAAGCACTAATTAATAGAAAAGTACCCTTTTATTGAGAGGTAAGACAAGTGTATTTACAATATTCAATTGTTAATCATATAATCTGGCTGAGACTTTTTAAAGCAGCGAAACTCCAGGAATTACAATTTCGAGGGGAAAAGAAATAACATTTCAAATAGGTTTCTGTTACAGAAAAATACATTTTGAACAATGCCAGAAACAGTTAAGGCTAAGTAGTATTAGACCTTTTCCTCCATCTTTATAGCAATAACCAAAGTGTATTTTTGTCACAAAGACAGAAGACTGATTTTTGAAAGGGAGAAACAATAGGATGTACAATGCTTCCTGTCACAAGATTAGTTAGTTTAGAAACAGAGCCCTATCAATGGTTCTGAATAAGAAATATATAGTGCTGACAGGTGGCCCAAGCTAACACTGGAGTTTGACTGTGGATTCAATTAAAAGTGAAAACTGTCCCAGTCTCTCAAATGATTTAAGACTGAAAATTATTAATTCTTTATGCACGCTGTCTAGTGATGCTTTCTGAAAGTTGTTGAAAAAGAGATATAGATATTTGTAATAGTGCAAAGAACATTATAATAGAAACTCACTTCTACAAAGGAGTTTGATAATACAGAAGTTCCTTACATTAACAGATATTGTTCTTGCTCTAAAAAGGTGGAATCATCCTGCCACTCTAAATCACATGGGTCAGTCAAAAACACGTACAACAGAGTCTGAAAGGACAATGACCAAAAGTCCTTCCCCCAATATGTATATATTTGATACTCCCCAAGTGAGGATACTACTTCTTTGAAGAACATGAGATACACATCAAGTTGCTTTATGATTCCACGAACTATTTGAGGTAGGAGTCTCGTTTCGTCATTATCATCTATTTTCACAGATTATAAGTCAAATGCCAGTACCATAAAGATAGTAATCCACAAGACTGAACCATGGGCCTGGACACCAACCCTTTCCATTTTTTCACAAGCGAGTGTGGGAGTTTCTGCGCATCAAGGGAATGGACTAAAAACAACACAAATGGTCATTTATTTTTGTATGCGTTTGTAAATGAAAATCACAAATTTCAATTATGATTTTATACATTAAAAAGTTGTATAATTGTTTCTTAATATTAATAGCGCAATCATTAGGGGTAAAACAAATAGTATGATGGCTGTTGAGATGTATTCCTACAACTATCACAAAAGCTGTCACCTTTATTCATGAAGAAACCACCAGTTTCTTACTGCCTGACAAGCAGCAGTGATAGAAAAAAACCACACACCATTTTCTTAGTGTTACGTATTTAAGAAACGATAGTCAGTTTCATTACAGTCAAATGAAGCCAGTTTCATGACAGTCAAAAGGCATGTGAAAGCAGGTATTTTCTCCATGAGTTCCAGACAAATAGTGATCACATGATGCACATCTCATGCATATTGATTTTTGTGATGAAAAGGGGAAACGCAGCTTTAAATAAACAGCCCTTAAAAAAGTTTAACCTTTTAACACGTTACACCTGGAAGTAAACATAACAGTTAATTTATGAAGAGTAAAATAAGAAATGGTTAAAATTTACATAAAAAAACACCAAAAACAAAAAATAAAACTACATTGTGATGTGGAAAAATCCATTTGGTTTGCATCATTTAGTATCTTGAATGAACGACTATTTGATAAATTAAGCTATGTAACAGATCTGGCCATGAGCGCTTTGTATGGGGTGCTTACATATAACAACACTCCAGATTCCCAAGCAACCAGGGATTTCTGGAGCACACAGCTGACCAAGACAGCGCTTAGTCAGCTATCATTTAGAAAAGAATGACCTTTGCATGTTCCAACAGTGACTATTTCATTCAGATTTTTTTCTGGCTTTAGGTTGCTAACAAATCCCGAAAGTTTACTATAACCATCAGTTTACCAAAAAAAAAAAAAAAAAAAAAAAAAAAAAAAAAAAAAAAAAAAAAAGTGATTTAAACCTCAAGGTTGGGTTTTACTTGGTTTTAATACCCTAACATGGCATTATCTCTTCTGACTCATGCATCACCTTCAGAGACAATGGAAATGCTCCTGTCACTGCAGCAGGCGTTTCTCAACAACACACACCCATTGCACACCTACAACTTGCAGAGGAATAGAAAAGGAGCAGGCCCATTTCTAAAGATGGCTGGGTGTTGCACCTTGTGAAAAAACATTAAAAATCACCTTCAAGTGTTTTGATAATACGTTGTAACAGATTTCACCCCTGCAGTTTGCTTGCTGACTCCTTAAATTACTTGATTAGAAGCTTGTTTTCCTTGCTTCCTTCTTAACTGCTGTTGGTACTTTGTAGGCTACTTGTTTTAAACTTCTGTAAAGAACATTACAAGCTATTTCATGTAATTTAATTTTGTGCTGCATATTCTTCAAAGGATTTTATAAATAATACAATATTTTAAATGAGTCTTCAAGTCACTCCGTTGTTATACCATAGTGTTGCTTTCTCCAACTTTATCTACAAACTGCAAGAAGAAAAACAGATAATTAAAAGAAGGCCTACAGCAGTACATGCTGTTATATCAATATTTTAAGCGCTGTTTCAAAAACTCAACTTTATAAGAAGATTTGTAGGAATTTAAGGGTATGGCTGATGATGATGAACCTAGTACTACTACCCACTATCTCTGACACATAAATGTGTACAAAATTTTTTTTCTACAGGTTGTTTTTGCATGACATGTCATACATGACTTAAGGGTGCAATATGAGAAATGCAACACAATGAGAATAATTAGGTAAAATAAAGTCTAATACCGCTAGCTCAACACAAAAATAATAAGCTGAAATGTCAGCCATTCATGCATTAATGAACCCAATGAGATATTTCAACTGACCATTACTGTGCATCTCTTCTGGGCCTATGTAGACTTTGAACAAACAGATTTAACTCCATTAAGTTCAATAATTAACAATAGTGATAGATTACAAACACTTTAAATGTGTATACTGGACTTCAGACTGAAAAGTGGCAATGATGCAGTTAAAGGCAAGCATAAATTCATAATTACTAAGTACATCTTTTAACAGACATTAATGTAAGCGGTTATTTACTTTGGTTGTTCCACCCCAGATATAAAGTAATTGGCATTTCCTCAGCATTCCAGATGGTGATGCAAACAAATATTGAAATAAAGTAGTTAGTGAAGATATTAAAAGCTACTAACCCAAGTGGTTGTACTATCAAAACCTAGTGATCAATTTCACTATTCAGTTTCTACTTAAGTATTTTAAGTAAGTAAATAATGGATAACAAAATGTATAGTACTGGGTGTTCATTTATGCAAATACTCAAGAATCCTTACATTAAGAACACTGGTCATGACTACAACTTTATAACTATAAGTCCCAGTACATTCAAAGGTCATTCTAGAGAAAAATACACAACGTTAACCACTGTATGAAGCTGGAGATTAAAGTGATGAAATTAAGATATATATCTTAAAAAGAAGCCCAATGTATATGCTCACACACCGGTGATTAGGCACGCTGAAACTAAAAGTTGTTAAGAAAATATTTGTGGATTCCTTAGAATTTTCGGGTAAATTTAAGTGGAGAGAAAGCCCAACAATCTCTGTCCAAATGTAGCTTTGAATATTTAGGTTACTGGGCTGTTGTGGGTAAGCTGTGCTTTAGCCCTTTGAGAACTCAGTAAATGCTATGGCCCATCTTTCTGGAATCATCTGCAAACAACTTTAGGCAGCTGATGCCTACTCAGGAGAGAAACAGATTCAACAATACTGTTCCAACTGCCTACCAAGCCAGGAATGGAATCTGGTCATCTAACTCCCAGTCTAACAGTGCTGTACTTAACTGTTGAAATGCATCCCATTTGGTGATACAGTCAAAGAAGGAAAATATATGTAAGAAGTAATGGTGTCCTTTATATATAACTGATTTATCAAATTAAAGATCATATGAGTGTTCATTGAAAAGTATACTGAATTCTCAAAGGGAAAGATGGCTTAGACTATCAATCCAAGTGATATTGAGAATGGCACAATATTAAAAATTAAAGGTTTTTTTTTTTTCCTCCAGGTGTAGCAATGCATATTTTTTCTGGTAGTCATAGTCACCATGGTTTGTCTGATGTGGAGATCTATGTCATAATAACTTACAGATTAATCACCTATCAATCACAGAACTCTCCAGCTGAGCAAGAGTATTAGGCTTGATGTCAATTATTTGATTATACTGCTAAATACATGACTACTTACTGATCTAATTCCAGGTAAATTCAAGAGTGAGCCAAGGACTGGCACTCTTCTGATAAAGCCAACAACCACAGGAAAGAAGCCCCTGGAAAAGAAGAAGTTCTTAGAACTGACACTTTCTGTTATCAAATCAATCTCAAACCATTGACCAAAAAGAAAAGAAGAAAAATAATTCTGGCCCAAATTCTGAAAGTTGTAGATACTTCAAACTTCAGCTTAATTTCTTCTGTCTCTTAGGATTTGCCACTTTCCCCCAGAGTGCCCTGTGTTATTTTGCACACATACATATCATCGCATTACTGCTGTAGTCTGCTAATATGGTTACAGACTCTGCCCCATAGCAGAAACTAGTGACTCTCTAAGTGAATTTGGGTAATACGGTTCCTAGTAGATACAAGACACAAAGGAGCACTAGTTCTTGAATAAGTCATTAAACAAACTGGACTATAAGTATTTTCTCATATTGCACACTATTGTTTGCAATAGTTTATTCACTAGGAAACTGGGATTTTTAAAATATTAACTGATCAAAATCACAATGTATTCTGAACAGAATTTCAGGTTCTGTACATAAAAGGGCTATCAATCACCTAAATATCTATCACTGTTTAACTGATAATAGCAGAAATAAAGACCTTGCCTTAAAATGCTGATGAAATGCATTTTATGCACTGAAAATACTTTGTAAGAGAATTTGTACTCTTATACAGGCAAGTGGCACAAGATCAATATTTTTGTAGTTGACAGAATTATCTACTTAAGAAACAGCCTTCTCACACTGATCAAATATCTGAGTTGTTGTAATAACTATTTGACACAGTATTTTATTGAAAGAGAAAAGACAGAATGAAGCCTTACCTGAACAGGAGAAAGAATCCGTAAATTTCAAAGATCATGCCTATCAAAGGCCAACCAACAAGGACTACAAATACACCACCCAGAAAAAATCCTGTAGCTTTCATTTTATGTTTCTGGAAGAAGAATCTGAATGTCCTTTCCAAACCAATGACAAAAGCCAAGCCAGCCACAAATAAAACCTAGAGGGAAAGCCAACGCAGAAAAATATTAAATATGCTACATAAATTTGAAAAGGCAGGCCAGGGCTAAATCTAATGAAAAGCAGCAAGGAGTGGGTTATGCATTTTAAAGTTGCAGCTATGTCCTCTCATCTAGCCCAATCCTATTCAGATTAAGGGCAGAAAAAGAGGAGTGAAGATGTCACTGACAGGCACCTGAATGGGCACTGATTTCCCCAGGTTTTGCTGGTAGGCAGAGTTTAGTCAATGTTTAGTAGATGAGTGACAAGGAATACACAGGGAAACTGCCTATAAAAACATCACGTGTAGGTGTCCTTGGTCCTGAAAACTGAACTGGTGCAGCAGAGGCAAGGGGTGTCTGTATGGACAGTAGAACTACAGATCTGAGCCAGCCATGGTGGCAGGCAGCTTTAATCCTAGCCTAGGACAGGAGGCTGAGACTGGAAATCGCTTGAGTCCATGGGTTTGAGACTGGCCTGGGACAACATAGCGACCCTAGTCTCAAAAAATAGCTGGTCGTGCTGGTGCACGGCTGTAATCCCAGCTATCTGGGAGGCTAAGGCTGGGGATCGCTTCAGTCTGGGGTACCCTGGGCAACATAGCAAGACCTAGCCTCAAAAAAAAAAAAAAAAAGGAACTATAGATCTAACCAAGCTGACAGAAGAAATGATGCAAAGCCACGAAGGTAAGTCTAGTTTTATTACTGGTAACTTGGTGGTAGCAGCATTAAAAAGAGTAATGCATGTTCAAGTTTACATGTTTCCAGATAAGCAACAGTGAGCAGTTAAAAACTTGTTTTTCCCATGTTTTATTCCCAAACACCATTCTTCACTTTTTTTTTACTGAAAAATATTTACCACAAATATTTTATCAAGCCTAATGATTATGTTTCATTTTCTGAAATACCAATGCTGTTCATATTCTTATTTATGAAACATAAATTCTGGACAATTTTATTATCTTTTATATTTTCCAATTAAAAATACAATGGTAATTTAGTCATTATTCAGTGACTTTATTGCCCTGTTAGAGGGTTACTTGTTTGTACAACTGTTGTACAACCTCCATACATGGACAAAAGTATACATTCCAAATAAAAATACATACACCTTTCTAAGCAAGTCAATTATTAACACTGAGTTGTATTTTTTAAAAGTTTAAGCCATTTTAAGAAAATCTGTTTATTTTATGCTGTTGAATAAAATGTGAAAACTCAGAAGTTTAAAGTCAAAACATATTAACAAATTTGCCAAATCAAGGGGGATTTCAAGTCATCTATTTTAAATTCCTATTTATACATATTGAAACACTCACATTTCCAATAGCCAGTAGAGCTTTGTCAAAAAAGAGAATCATTCCAAAGAACAGGAAAAACACTCCAAATCCCGTTAGTCCCATTCCAATTTCTGCAATAAAAGTTTTATGGTTAAGGGCAGACAAAAAGATAAGTTACATTAAGATCTTTGTAAACTAAGCTGAAAATATTTCAGTTTTTCTTTTGGCTGATACAACAAAATAAGTCCCAAACACTGAAGGTTAAACTCATAACATTTATTAAAATTTCCGACATAGTAACATCAGCAAATTTCCCTCAAAATTAAAATGAAGGGAAATTTCTTGGTTTTTCTTGTTTTTCTGGGAATTTGTAATCCTTGTAGGAGATAAAGCATTTCTCACAAAGGTACTCATAATACAGAGTGATAAACATTTGGTTATCTACTTTTTCTCTGCCTAGAAGTCCTTTGGCACCAGCTATAAAAACACCTGTGAGGGCTTCCTTTCATTGTCGATTGCCTTTCAAATCTCTATCACTTACACGTACAATTCCTTCCTGAAGTCACTAGAGATGCTATGGTGGGTCAGCATGATATATTTCTCTCAGTTCCATGCTGCTTCTCACAATGGCAACAAGAAACATTTCCAGAATCAGTGGCTGTCTCCTCGCTAATTTTCAGGTTAAGAAAAACACTTTCTACTTCATGATGGCCCGTTATGGATTTATCTTTGACAAACACATCTAACAAACCTAATCATACAAGCAGTCTAAAAGTCCTACAACCACCTCCTCAAAGTTTCAAACAACACTGTTTCAGCTAATACAGATAGCCTGGGTTTTCACTTTTCTTTAACAGCAGAGCATTACTGCTCAAGTTCTGCAACGCTGGCCACCACTCCAGCTACTGAATACACAGAGGTAGACAGAACACAGATCTGAGGCCTCTGTTTACATATACAAAGTAATTTCAGTGGCTTTACAAATTCTGAGACATCTTTTTTAGCCTTGGAGAGTCTTAGCTTTCTAAGGTAATAGTTGTACTTTCCTAGAATACCACATAGCACAACCCACTTAATTGCTTTCTTGGTCTTCTAAATTTGTTTTTACAAAACAGTCAACAATCCTTATTTTATTTGGGACTATCTGAAGAAAATAATGAACAGCAGAAATCATCAACTTTTGGAAACACAATGACTTCTGATTTGTTACTTAACTTTTTGCCTCAGCTCCAAAATGTCAAATCTAGGTCATAGCTATTTAAATATTTTTAAAATCATATAAAATGTTCTGAAAAGTTGAAAATTTCTCTAGTATACCTTTTTCTACATCCTCCACTTCTTCAATTTACAGTTAACTACTGCCTTCCATTCTAGCTGTTTTTTCCCCTCACTTACCCTAAATAATTCAAATATAAAATTTGAATTTAAATACACCAAAGTGTTTTACAGACATAGTCCTATGAAAACTTGAGGTCGACACTTCATATTTAAATAACTTAGGAGAATTTAACAAAATAAATTTAGACTTTAGACAATTTCCCTGAGTAAGATATGGAAGACAGGACAACTAAAATTCCATGAAATAACAATTTACTTACTAGGTAGAATTTGACTGAGGTCTGTTGAGTTATTTGAATATGATAAATTTCTATCTTTTCATAATGATCCTAAACAAGCATTTTGAGGTGTTTGATCAGAAAGAAAATTACAATGAAAAGTGTGTATTGAGAATCAACCATGAGTTAGCTGTTATGAAGGTATTTTATATTATATTTTATATATGCAATGCTCCTGATACTGCAGTGAGGTGGGAATCTTTACATCATTTTAGAGGAGGAAATAAAATTTTACAGAATTGACTTACTTTGCCTAAAATCACACTTCTGGTTATGCATTTCAACCTACATCTATCTGAATCCAAAGTTCATGTGCTTAACCAAAGGCCTTACTGCTTCTTAGAGGAACTTTATTTCTAGGTTAAATATATTTGGTTAAATGAAACTCAAGGACACTGGAGTATACAGATCTCTTGGGCAAAATATTTTTGGTGATTCAAGTTTCATATGATTAATTTTCCCATCTCCCATTAGATTAATTTGTGATGTAACATAACTCTGAATTATTAAAAAATGACTGCAGTGGAAAAGAATATCTAAATGTCATTTTACACTTAATAAAGTATTTCTATAACTATCTTAATGCCTGTAACACAGCTGTATGGTAAACAATAGCACTAGTCCTGTAATCTGTTTGGCCAACCAGACTCCAATTAAGTAACTATCCTTAATCACAGAATCAACAAGAGTGAGTGTGCATGCTAGTGTGTGTTTAAGGGTGGGGAAGGGAGAGGCAGAGTGTTAGTGTAGAGTGTGGCTAGAATTCAGAGATAGTCTTCAGACTACACAGCGTATGGCTATAACTTGGGAACCAAAGTGTTCCTGTTCTTTACCCAGTGCAATCTAGCATGTAATCTTTGCCACAACAGGCAGTGCAAAGGGTTGCCTGCTAATGAATGATCAAAAATTTCAAACACACCTCATTGAGTCCTTTTCTATCTCCAGAATTCCCTTTTTCCCTATGCCAATACATATAAAAGTTTCCTGGTTCTTAAAGGCTGAGTGAAGACCACCTTTTAACTACCAGAAACATACCTAAGATACATTTACTCTCCTCCTGTGCATTATCAAACCATCATACCTCATCCGTGTGTGTGTTTTAAAAGACAATCTGATAAAAGCAATCAAACAAACCTGGCTGAAACAGTGTAGTGTGGAAATAAGGAGATGTGTTTAACACAATGACAATTGCTGCTAACACTCTAGTATGTTATTTTGAAAAATTGAAGGTAGCATTGTAATGTTCCAATCCTGTCTACCTAAAACATGGGCCCAATAAGGAAATAATTTCATTTTACTCTTTTCCTTTAGTTTAATTAAGGAGATACTTCCTATTCTACCCATAAACCAAAATCCTTTTCTCCCCCCTGGATTTTGGAAGGATGTAAAGCAGGCAGTAATCACTATAAGAATGCAACAAAAGAATTTTTATATTCACAGGATAAAGATTTTATATATTTATATATGTAATCACAGATTCAGATAAACAATACTTTACAGTTAGATAGCAAATCTAAGTAGAGATTTAGTATTTCCTCTGAGTAATCAGAATTAGAAATAAATTCCACAAATTCTTGTACAGGATTTTGGTAATTTTCTTGCAGAGTCCAATTTTAAGTTGGGGCCTCAATGAAGAGTACTGTGCATCATAAGGAAAAGAAGCTCTGGATATTATACACAAATCTCCAAACAAAACAACTGCACAATTCTCTAAGTATCAACTGCGAAACTACTTTTGCTACGAAAGAATTTAATCATTCTGAGATCTCAAATGAAATTTATATCGTCTTGCTAAATACTAAAATCGAGAACAAATAAAGGTAACCAGAATACGAAATGAAATGCACGGCAGACACAGAAACAGGAGGCAAAAAGACTATTACAAGCAGGAAAAGGCAGAAAGCACAGGGTTGGCCAGCCATGTAGACCAAAAAAAAAAAAAAAAATCATTAACACTGGCAAGCAGGGGCTGCCAACTGGAAGGAAAAAGATAGCAATGCAAAGTTTAGAGATAAGACGGATCTGGAGCACTCTGTGGCACGCAGAGAGGGATGCTTAAGTAAAAAACAAAAACAAAGCACCATATGCAATATTAACGAAAGAAATCGCTTCACGGAACACAAAGTGGCTTTTTACTGTTGCTGTAAGACGAACGAACAGACAAGCAAAGTCACTGCAAGGAATAGCTGGGAGGTCGCTTTCCGTGGTGGCAAAAGGCGAATATTCAAAATAGTTAAGGGTGGTTTCGACAAGAGCCCACTACAGGTGACACTTAAAACACTGCTTCCCAAAACACGAGCCGGTAACTCGTGGCGGACCCCAAGCACGCCCGGGGCGGACCCGTCCCCGAGCGTGGGCAGCCCGCACGGCCAAACAAACTTTCTCTCCCGGCCGTCGGCAAACAAAGCGACCCCCTCAGTGGGGCGTGGAGGGTCGACCCGGCGCCGAATGCGCTCGGTGAAAGCGGTCCCTCTTCAGTTGGGACCCCCAGCCTCCCCTCACTGACCCTCGTTCCGGGCCGGGGCCGCCACTGCAAGGCCTCCAGACCCCGCAGCGCGAGTCCCGTCCCGCAGACCGCCGCCCCCACCGCGGAGCTCCATTCATTGACTCAGGCAGAGGGGCGGGCGCGCCCCAGCCCCAGCCCTGGTGCGCGGGGCTCACGGCAGGTCCCGGTCGGGCTGGTGCTTACTCTGGGTGTCCGTTAAGGAGATCATGGCTGCAGTGGAGAGGGCAGCGGCGGCAGCGGCTTGGGGCACCCAGAATGTGAAGCAAAGTCGGGAGAAATGAACCCGGGAAACAGCCAAGGCGAGAGCCGCCACGTCTTCCGGAAACACGCAGCCGCTCCCACCCCCGATCAAGATTGCTTTCCACTGGTTAAACCGGCTTCCCAAATTGACCAATCAAGCATGACTTTGTTAGGTAACGCGCTCGGTAGCCACGCCCCTTGACCAGTTAGAGAGGCGAGTTACACGCCATTGGTAGAACGGCCCGACCCGGAAGGGTAGGTGCTCCGGTCGTGGAAGGAAGGGAAGCCGGGTGGCGGGAAGTTGCAGACGGCCTACAGCGGTGCGTGGCGGCCTTGCGTCCCAGGGACTCCGGAAGCGGGGGGCGCACGGCGTGCGGGGGGCTCTTTAACCTCTTGCGGAGAGATTCTGAGGTAATCCCTTCGCTTTGGGGGGCTCACTATTCCTTTTCATTCTCCATAGTGAGGCCGACCTGTTGGAGATCACTTCCTTTCAACCTTGGCTGGGAAGAAAGTAATGATCATCGCCCTGCTCTCAGGGAACTCGGGCTTTTAGGGATACGTACTCCTGCCCATTCGTTTCTTTTTTCCCCTTATTTCCCCGCAGCAGGAGGTTTGACCCTTAAAGCTTATATATCTACTGGGGATACGTTCAGTGTAAGCGAGGTATGAATAAATTGCAGGTGGCTGGAGAAGGGTGTGTGTGTTTATCCTTTTTAGCCTCAATGGCTTTGTCCCTCTGTGGGATTTTTCCCAGCATCAACAACTGGCTGTCACCATGTGAACATTTTCCTGTGGGTGCCTGGTTTATCTTCTCACTGATGGACCTGCTGTAACTCATTAATTTCTGAACAGACTGTATATTATTGAGATATTTTTCTTTACTAGTACGTTCCATCACGTAGAAGAGTTTGAGTACTTTTTCGACGGCATAATCAAAGGAGTCGTTTAAACTGTGGAGAAAATGTTTAAAGATCCTCTCCTCACATAAGGATCGGAGTGGCCATTGCGTTCCATCTCATCAAACGGGAACCTGTGTTGCCTGCCGTGCACTTTGCTAGGCTGTGTGTATACAAAGGTGTAGAAAACTCAAGGTCCACCGGGCACGAGGGCCTTACAGTCTAGAGAAGAATAACTTGATTTCCACGAAGTGAAGAGATGTTTATAAGAATGAAAGTTCTTGGTTTATTTCCCTACTTAAATATTCTTAGCAAGAAAAGAAAAAGAGAAACACTAGCATAGTGGTGTCCACAGAGTTCTACAAAGGAAGAGAGATGGAGAAACTATGTTTGGAGAACATTCTAAGGTAGTTTTAGGAAATGTTGCGTGACCTTGACAAAATTGGGGTAGGTGTTCAGGAGGACTATGGGTAATCTGAACTTCTACCCTCAAGCTTAGTACTTGCTTGCATGCACTCTTCAATTTTATTCATTCATGAGGTATCGAGTTTTTTTTTTTTAATGTGTTTTATCCCTGTTCGTATTCTTTCTTTCTGAAATCAACCCTTCCATGCATGCAATACCAATTCCTCTCACATTGGACAAATGTTAAAAACATTGCCGAATGATTATTGTTTAATCTGGGGCACTTGAAGCTATTGATTTTTTATTTATGAGATATTCCAATTCGACAACCAGAGAAAAAAACTTAGAGGAGGGGGTAATTTTGCTGTGGTCACACAGTTAAATATTCAGTTAAATTTTACGATTCTGTTGAATCGCAAAACTTTACTCTCTTCTTGCTATATCACTTTGTATGTGGTGGATGTTTTGGTCCTATTGACATTGTGCTTGTTATATGTGACTTTCAAGGCATCTCTAAAATCTGGAGACCTTACAAAAAATAATCCCTTTCCCCCCTAATTTGAGTAGTAACTGCAGTATATAATCTGATTTTTAACGTTTTTCATTCATGGTGAAGATGATCATTGGTGGTAGTGGTGGTGGGGGGGCATCAGTAGTACTATTTTTAAAATTTGTTATGATTTTATTTTAGAAAGATAGCTGGATCTCCAGTTCAATTTTTGAATGGCATCTGTTTCAGGTTAGTGGAAAAGATTTCATTTTATAGTTCTATATAGTACTTTACATTAATAGTTCTATTTCTAATTATGTTTTTTTTTTTTTTTTGGAAAAAAATGATATTCTGTTACCTTTTCTTTAAACTGTCCTAAAAAAAGTCTTGATACAAAATAATTCAAGTTATTTGTTCTCGAAATTTCTATTACAGAAATCATTTTTTTCACTGAGAAAAAAGTACATAACAAAATTTACCATTCAAACAGTTTTTAAATTTAATTTTTCCCCTTAATTACACATATATGTATACACACACCTATATGTATGTATATATATCACATCATTGTCTACCCCGAAACTCTCCTATCACCCTGTCACCAGTGAACCATCTTTATCTTTTGTGCCCTTCCTCCTTCCACTCTTACCCCTCTCTTCCTCTCCTGCTCTATGCCTCAGTTCCGTTGCCAATTTTATATTTTCCTTGTCCGTTTGTTTGTTTTCCCTGGAGCCTGTGTATAAATGATACCATCCCTTATTTCTGCTAATATGATTCCTTCTAGCTCTGACCATGTTGCTGTGAATGACATAAGTTTGTCTTCTTTGATTGATGAATAATATTCCATTGTGTAGATATACCACATCTTTTTCAGCCATTCTTCAATTTTGGGGCATTTGGGTTGTTTCCATATCCTGGCAGTTGTGAATAGTACTGCCCAAAACTTTTTGAAACATAAAATTCAGTAACATTAGTTGCAATCACACTGTGTGAAGCTCTCAGGAGTATCCATCTCCAGCACTTCCTCATCATCCAAAATGGAAACTATTTTTTTTAATTGTTCTATTCTAATATAAAGAACAATACTCAAATTCTGTAGCTAAAAGGTAATAAATGAAAAATTCCCTGGAGGGCTTCAAGAGAAGAAATATCCCTCTTAAGGTGTGAAGAAAGTAATTAGGAATATAAGATGAGAGCAAGATCAGAATGAGACTTGTCCACCTTAAATACCCCTTCCCCCCATATCCTGGTAACACCATTTTACTTCCAGTCTAATCAGTGCCAGTTAAGTTTGAGATTTGGGAATTCAATTTACAGTGTAACACATACCTGCAGGACTTAGACTTGAGGCTGGTATAATCTTGCCCCTAGAGCTACAGAGATAAGTAGAACAGTCTTGTTACTCTAGGTCCTTAGATAAGCTTTCTCTCCCTAATTTTCCAACATGCTTAGAAACAACCAATCAGTGCCATTATTCTCACCAAAATCTGTGATAGCAAACACTTGCCTTATCTTTTCTAGGTTCTTAACTATTGGTTCCCATAGATTATAATTATAATTATGATAACTTTGTTTACTGCATGACATGGATTACCACTATCTCTTTTACCATACAAGCAAGAGCCATGAATGCCTTCAATTTAATTAGACCCAATTCCAGGAAACCCAGAAATATTCTGTAGAACCTGTTGGAACCGTACTTGTTGGTTAGAGTTTGAGCAGAGATAAAAGATTTATTATAGGGACTATTCCCTTTGTTATGAGCACTGATTGTCCAGTGTGCTGCTGCTTATAAAGTGAATAGGAATAGCAGTAGAGATGGATGTGAAGTATGAGAGTTAGGGTGAGCTGAAACCCACAAATGACAGAATGGAACCCTTCATCTTCCTGGGGCTTGTGTTGGGGTATCATTGCTTCCAGAACTCTGACATCCAGGCAGGGGATGCCTGCAGAAATGCTGGTATACTTGCTACAGATAAATGCACAGTAAACTGGCCAGGGTTTCAAAGAAGCTGTGAGTCACACTGCTATCCCAAGAGGATTCAGAGACTTTGAAGAAACTGTTTTCTGCCCACACCAACATGGTGAGCCTAAACAGTCAGCGTAGCATGAGTGAGCCACAGCCACACCTGACCTCAACTGAGCATCAGTCTGCCTGCTATTTCATTTCCTCCTTCCCATCTCACAGGATTGAGAGATTCTAACCCAGACTGACACAGGGGAAGCAAATCTAGAAGTTGGTGTGACACACACATCCTATTTTATTTTTTATTTTTTGAGACTAGGTCTCGCTATTTTTGCCCGTGGAGCCGCAGGCTCATGCTGCCCACATGACTCAAGCAATCCCCAACCTCAGCTTCCCAGGTAGCTGGGATTACAGTTGCACGCCACCATGTCCAGCTATTTTTTTTTTTTTTTTTTTTGGAACCAGGTCTTGCTACATGCCCCAGGCGGGACTCGAACTGCGATCCCTAGCCCTGGCCGCTTCATAGGCTGAAGCTTACAGGCACGAGCCACTGTGCCCGGCCCAAACATCCTATTTTAAATCATAGCTATAAGATTTCAGTTCATGACAAAATGACCCTTATTAATGCAGGCAGATGTTTGAGAAAGCACCAAGGACATTTTGAAAAATGTAGTGTCTGTTGATGTAGCATCAAGAGAAATCTCACTTTGACTTTAAAACTTGGATTGATTAGAATTATTTATAAATTAGTTACTATCAGTTTATAACATCAGTTCTAACAGCACAGTCGATTTCTCTTTTTCTGTGTTATATCCTCTTGTTTATAATCAGCAACTCCTTATTGTTCCATCATATAAGCCAAAATAGGAATGTTTTCGTGAAACAATAAGTAGTTAAGGACTTTCAAATAACTCCATTTTGTTTAAAAGTATTGTCACATTACTTAAGTGATAAAGGAGATTGTAACACTCTTCTCCAGCATAGTAAAAATAGTGATCATCTTTTATTAAATGTTTACCTGTGTACTAGGTAATCATGAACTTCCAGTACGTTATCTTACTTAATTCCTTATATTAATACTGTGTGAAAGCTAAATATTATCTCCATTGTACAGGGGGGGAAAATTAAGGGTTAACTAAGTACTTTGCTTGGGATCACTTAGCAGGTAAGAGAGATATAGCTCAGGTTTGACCCCAGAATACCTGTTCTTAACCACTGTGTGGTCCTGCTTTATCTCTATAATTTAGGTTATAAGGTATATCCAAAAATTAATAGGAAGACTTGAAAGTATAATTCTCTAGTCATTGTTATCTTTTCTCCTTCCTTGTAGCTTTGACTGAGGAACTGGAAGCTGTAAGCAGTGAGCTACATGCAGTAGACATACAGATTCAAGAGCTTCTGGAAAGACAACAAGAGCTTATTCAGAAAAAAACCACCTTGACAAATAGAATAAGACAGTGCTTAGAGGATTCAGGTGCTGGACAAAGCAAAGAATGTGATTCTTCACCTGCTAGTTGGAATAAAGAAGGTTTCCTTTTTTTCTCCTTTGCTAATTTTGTTTCTTTTTGTTTCCTTAACTTGAAGTTAAATCCTTCTGCATGAACCAGTGCTGAAAGCTCTTACTGGTGAAACTAGCCGTTTCTTAAGTGGAGTGGGTAACTATAGCAGGTAGACCATTCCTTTCCCCACTTTCTTTTTGAATCAAGCTTTGACTATGCAGACTTTGTCTTTTCCAAAAATTGGTTCTATCAACTTTAGTCAATTCTTGGAAAATTAAGTTATTTAATTTAATGATGTTTTTCAAATTGTAACTAAAAGTAGTAAATGAGAAGTGTTTCAGCTCTTTGCCAAAGTCTAGTTCATTCTCCCTTGAGAGCAAACTCCCTAGACAGATCTTGATTCAAGGTCTTGCCAAGCATTGTGTTTGTTGTTAATTAAAGCTGAACAGTTTTGCTCCTGAAGAGAATTGCAATGTTTCTATGGACCTTGTTTACTAATGATTCATTTCTCAACAAGGTATTTATACCCCAAATTTTCTTTTTTTTTATGATACTGCGAATCCCCTGAAATCATTTTTGGACTGTTGGTCACCATCTCTTCTGTGTAGGTTAATTCTCAACTGGCCAACGTCTCCATTTTTTTTGAATGTACTCTTTCTTTCACTCTAGTGTTTGCTTTTGTTTAGCTTGGTGAGTTAAACTAATCCCCAAATTGTTAGAATCAAAGTTGAACTTTGTTGTACTATAAAAAGTCTTATATGTTTGTCTCAGTCTTCTCTGTTATGAATGCAGCCACTTAAATATCTCAGTTATATTCCAAAATAGTGACATTCTTAGCTTGTTTCTTCTTTTCCTTTTTCTAGATTTTCCATGGTCTGGCAAAGTTAAGGATGTTCTGCAAAATGTTTTTAAACTGCAGAAGTTCAGACTTCTTCAGCTTGAAACTATTAATGTCACCATGTCTGGAAAAGAGGTGTTTCTTGTTATGCCGACAGGGGGTGGAAAGAGCTTATGTTATCAGTTGCCAGCACTATGTTCAGAGGGTATGTATCAATAGATTAATTTTAAATCTGAGAAATGTCTGTGCTCTTAATATATTTGTAACTGTTCAAAAGACAGTTCTAATGGTACTTGTGTAAGACTCAAGTGTATTCTTCATTCTCAACACTAAAAGATATTGACAGGGCTCACTTAACGAAGGAAGGAGAACATTTCTGAAAGTAATGAATGCTTTTGTCTGGTTACTGAAACAGTGAGAAAACACCTTAGAGGAGAAAAAGTACCTAGAAAATGATTCAGTCCTGGATTTTGGTTCTGGGTCTTCTTGGAGTGTCTACAGTGGCGTTAGGCTTGTAGATACAGGTGTGGGCAGACTGCGCTCCGTCCCAGCTCCCAGAACTTATAGACAGTGCTATCTCACCTGGAGAGCCAGTGAACCTGCATATTTAACTTGGGTGGGGGTTGGGGCCCCCAACTTGCACTTCAATAGGCATTCCAGCAGCAGCAATCCTGATGCTGGGGAGAAACTGGGGTACAGAGAAGGGGTCAGCACATTTTCTTAAAGGATAGAGGATCAGGCTTTATGGCCTGACTGTTCCTGCCTTTTATCAGGAAAGACAACCTTTTAAATCTGTGTCTGTTAAAACTTGATTGGGAAATACAAGCAGCCAGAACGTAGTATGTTGACCTGTGTTCTAGGGAACTCAGGTAGAACTAGCTCCTGGTTTTGAAAGTTCATATTATGCCACTTCTGCCACAGGTAACACTGTTCTAGCATCTGTTTTCACTGAAACACATCTGACAAAACATGTAAAGCATGCTTCGTGGCAGCTTGGGTTTTGGGCCACTGTTCTAGAGACATACAGTTGCAGTGAGGGTTTGAGGATACAGGTTTTAGTGGAGAGTTGAGTGCAGAGATCTGACCTAGCAGCTGTCAGGGGAGTCTTTCCTGAGGAGTTATCTTTGGAGCTGAAAGAGCTAAGTTGTACAAAGGCCAGTGGTGACAAAATAGTGTTCATCAGGGCAGAAGCGTAAGCGTTTGCAAGATGTTAGCAGTTAGCATGTATGGCTTGGTATATTCAGTTATCAAGGGGATTTCAGGGTGGTGGACAGGCGGTGGCAAGACCTTTTTGGGAAACTTCTAGGAAACTTTTCCCGACATTAGTGAGAAGACATTCAAGAAAGGAATTTATACAGGAAAAGAGACTTAATCGGATGTGTCATTTAGAAGGATAAATCCAGCAAATGGGGATATTCCAGAGATAGCTGGGTGGTAGATTGGTAGGTGCTAGTATTCATCGGATGGGGAAAGGAGAAGGAATAGTTGAGAATGATGCCCAAATTTTAAGCTGGGACAGACAGAGAAATTCACTGAAATAGAGTGTGTGGACAAAAAAATCTTAATCATAAATGAAGAGAGGGAAGATAATGAATTCAGTTTGTAATCCACTGAATGCATAATGCTACAAGACATACAGGTGGAACTGACCTTTGAATATGAAGATGCTTGGTGTAAAGTGAGGTTCTCAAGGACCCTAGTTGGGGGTGGTTTAATACAGAGAAGGAAAGGGAGGTAGAAGCCATAGGGGTGAATTATACAATTCAAAGCAGCTTGAGACGAGGGCTTAGACCAGAGATCAGAACATCAGTTAAGGGATAAGAGAAAAAGGAACTTGCAGAGAAGGAGTGGCCAAGTACATGCAGATAATCAGGAGAGTGTGATGTTATCAGAAGCACACAGAGAGGGACTCTTCCAAGGGGATAGTGCTTCATAGATGACTGTTGAAGAATGTCAGATAAAATAAGGACTTACAAGTTCCATTGGATTTAGTGGTGAGAACTTATTTATGCCATTGGCTAGAGTGATTTCAGCGAAATAGGTGGAAACCAAATAACAGTGGTTTGTGAGTAGGAATAGAGGAAGTGGAGCTAGAGAATGCAATACTCTTTGGAAATGAACTGCTGTGAAAGGTAAAAGAGAGAACCCTAAATTAGGTATATGGAATTATATCAAGATGGTTGAGACCTGGCTCTGTTGAAATGTAATGAGAAGGTGCCAGTAACATGGGTAAAAGTACTGGTGACAGAATAATGAGAAGGGTGACTCCCTTCTGCAGTCTTAATCTGAGTGTTTTAAAATAGATCTGCTCTCTGGCTGATACTAGTTAAAGAACTACAGAAACGTGATTGTATGATTTTTTTACAATGTAGAATAGCTTTTATAGCTCTAAGCAATTTCAGTTAGAAAAGGGATCTGTTACTAGTAGTTCATTAAGTTAATAAACTGTTCGCTGATTTCTACTCACAATAAATTTATCTGCAGTAAGTAGAATGTCCCTGTAACTACATCCTTAGCACAGATTGCTGTTTTCTCTTTGGAAAGCTTTGCAGTAACTTTTCCCTGCTTTGACTTGGTAGTATTTGACTTGATTTGGGGCAAGTACTTTACTGAGCTGACTAATATTGATAGTTAAAAATGGTAATTAGCTAAAAAATCAAAATAAATTCCCTTGGGGATTGGGCCAGTCATGTCCCTAGAGGCTCAGCCCTCCCATGCAGCCCCCTCCAGATTGGGGGGAACTGCCACCAATGGGGTGGGGGTATGGGGGTGGTGGAGGGCAGTGGGCATTTTGGAGAGGTCACCCCCTCTGGACTTCTCAGTCCTCACCAGAAACTACTAAATCACTAAGTCAGCCACAGATACACATGAAGATGGAGGTGAGGAGAAAGAAGTAAAGCCCAGAACAAACATTTCAGTTACATGGGACACAGTGTTGTGAGACTAACTATAGAGACAAACTGTCTCAGAAATACAACTACCTAGGTTTCCACAGATGGGAAAGGAATTTCCGGTTCAGAGATGCCTTCAGTATGAGCTAAGCACCCTCCCATTTCATGCAGAGAGGAAAGCCACAGAGATGGGCAGCGGCCCCACGACAAACTGTACTAACCATCCACTGGTGCCTATCCTGATCAAGAAACTTTTTACAGGAACATCAGCTGGGAGAAATGCTCCCAAAGCCAGAAACTGACTTATAAAATAAAGAAGAAGCAAAATTTGACAGAAGCTGGGTGGGAGCAGAAGACCAGTAAGGAGGAGGAGGCACTGAAAGGATACAAACGTGTGAACTGGCTACCCACTACACAGATACACCTGGAAAACTAAGCACAGGCACCTGTGTCCCAGGAAAACACATCTACACCTGGCAAAAGGACATTGCTCCAGGAAAGAAAAGGAAGAATCCAGTGGTCTAAAAATTGACCAATAACTGGCAGTGAAATAAGAGATGGAGTGACCAGAGGGGAAGACAAGGTGGGGGGAGTGGGGGATGAACACCCAAAAGACAAGAAAAAAAGAAATGTAAATAAAACTTACACAATAAAGAAACAAACAACATTCATCGGAATAAGAGGAGATTTTTTTTTATTCCACATATTTGTATTTTCCACTTACTTGGTTTAGGATCATTTATTCCTACCAACTTCCTCTTAAGGAAATAGATAAAATTGTATTTTCCACTTATTTGGCTTAGGAGCATTTATTCCTATCTACTTCTTTTAAGGAGAATAAGTAGTAAATAGCGTAGTGCTGAAGATGCATTAACAATTAGTCTGAATTGATGGGTGGCACCAACGAGTTACAGTAGAAATGAATGAACAGTCTGGTGGTAGTGTACTTTTAAAGTAGATTTTGCTTTTTCTTTTAGGTTTTACACTTGTGATTTGCCCATTGATCTCTCTTATGGAAGATCAATTAATGGTTTTGAAACAATTAGGAATTTCAGCTACCATGTTAAATGCTTCTAGTTCTAAGGTATGTGTCTGCTTTTTTTTTTTTCAAACCTATACTCTGCACTGAAGTAGAAATCTTAGCTACAGTTGAGTAGCTTATAAAATTATAAACAAGAAGCAGAAGTTGAAAACTATTACTCAGCAGCTAGTTCTAACTCATTGGCTATTTTTGTATGATCTATAGACTCAGGATGACATTTATGTTTTGAGTCATTAAAATTAAAAGAACAATAGGTTGTGAAGCATAAAAATGATAAATTCAAATTTCAGTGAAGTTTCATTGGAATCATACGTAATCATTTATCATAAATAGATGCTGAATCTTATCAGATGCTTTCTCAGCCTCTAGTGATGTGATCGTATGCTTTTTATCTTCTGTTGATGTGATGAATTACACTGATTGTTTTTCAAATGTTTTGAAGTATCCTTGCATCCTGGAATAACTCTCACTTGGTCTTGCTATATGACTCTTTGAATTCATTTTGCCTTTATTTTGTTAATGCTTTCCGCTTATGTGTCCATCAGGGATATTAGTGTACCTTTTTCTGTGGTTGGAGATGCCTGATATATTTTAATCTTCTTAATTTTATTGATTTTTATCTATTGTAGAATGTTGTTTGTGAGAGATGAGTATAGGTTCTTTTATGCCACCATCTTGAACCCACCCTCCAAGAATAAATTTTATGCATGGTTATATGAAGTGATTACAAATATTATGTTGAAATTAATAAAATTCATCCTTATAACCATTGATACTACATTTAGCTTACATTTTGAAATTTATCATGAGCAATTTACAATTATACCCCTGCAGAATAAACGCTTTTAGGAGTGTCTTTTCACATATATATTTTGTTCTTTTTGCCAAATGAAACTATTCTTTTATCATCAACAGATTGGATGTAAGTAAATAACTAAAAAATGGTTTACATGTCTGCCATGAAGTTTGGCATTGGGGCTGGGTTCTGGTGTTTAATAAATGAAACTTCTGCTGCTTGAACAGTCCTAGGCCTTTAAGTAATGTCTGTGTCACTATGTCTGTTTACTCCTTTCAACAGGAGCATGTGAAATGGGTTCATGCTGAAATGGTAAATAAAGATTCCAAGCTCAAGCTAATTTATGTGACTCCAGAAAAAATTGCAAAAAGCAAGATGTTTATGTCAAGACTAGAGAAAGCCTATGAAGCAAAGAGGTTAGCCCGAATTGCTGTGGATGAAGTTCACTGCTGTAGTCAGTGGGGACATGACTTCAGACCTGGTATGTACATTGTATCTAGAAAACTCCTTCATCCTAGGAGACCTGTTTTTCTACTTAGCTTCACTTGATAAAAATCCTTACTTCCATGAGAATTATACTCTCAGGTACTTACTACTCATATTCTCTTGCTTTCATGTAAGGGGAGCCAGGAAGCATAATTTTTAATCTCTTTACTCCCTTTTGGGTCATCTTTATTTCTAATGTCCTTTATCCCTTAGGATATGATTATTAGCATATACAGTTATGCATCACTTAATGACAGGAATATTTTCTGAGACATGCAATATTAAATGCCTTAAGTCATTTTCTGAACATCCTAAGGTATAATCACACCAACCCACATGGTGTAGCATATTTTACACTCTTGGGACCACAGTTGTAATGTCATTAAGTGATGCTGCACTGTTCTCGCCCATCTTTACAGCATTTTCTGACCTCCAGGTTCTCCTTCACATCCATGAAGGATTTGAATCTGCTTCAGATTTGTTGTATGTAGTCATCATACTCAGTATCCTCAGGATCTGTTGAACTAACTCCTCAGGGTTAAAATTCTATGGGATATTTCAGTAACCCCTTATTCTTTCAACTTGTCCCTACAGTCAAAACCTGAAGCAGAATCCTGAGACTGGTTTTGTGAAAAAATGTTTCAGTTAGAAATTTCTGCTGTCTGATTTCAGCTTCTTTTCCTTGTGAAGCAGCTTTGGCACATCTTGGGAGCACTTGGGTTCCTCTTTATTTAATCTCTTCTTGTATTTAGCTATGGCTTTGGTTCCCACGTGATGGTCTCCCTTGCCCACTCAGCCTCTGTTCTGTTGCCTCTTCTGTTTTCCCTGCACTACTTGGTGTTTTACCAGCCTGCTGTAAGCAGTGCTGGGCTGGGATATAGGATTCATCCCAACTTCTGCTTTCTGCATTCCCACTATAAACATTGTTGAAAAAATTGCATAACCATTGCAACCTCAGTTCATTTTTCTTCATACTCCTTTCCTCTTGTCCATATTTCATGTCCTATATACATTTCTTCCAGTGTGCTAGTCATGCCATTAGCTTCCTCTTTAGACCCCAATTCCTCATACCCAGCGGAGATGCCTCTAGCTTCCCACAAAACAGGTACCATCGATATGGACATCTCCTCTCTCTCTCTTCCAAATTATCAATAGGCTAAGTCTTTTGCTTGTTTTAGTCCATCCTTTGCACTGTCACCAAGATGACTTCTGAAATATAAATCTGTTTATATCTCTTGTCAACTTTAAAAAAAATCACATGATAACAGGTTTCCTTCTGGATAAAGCCCCAGCTCTTTAGAATCAACTGACTGGTCTTACTCAAAGCTGTGCCTTTTTACAGCAGAGTCAGTCAAGTTTTGGGCAAGGAACGGAGCTACTATGAATGTTAAGGGAAGGATTTATTTTAGTAAGTAGACTTCCATGACTGGGAAGAGCTGGGAGAAGAGGGTCTGACGAGAGAGTAGGGGGAATCAGGAAAAATTCACTAATTAGCACCAAAGTTGTGTGAAGACCAGATGGAAATGGTAGAGAATGTTCATGGGGTAGCCAGGCCCAAAGGAGTCAGGAAGAGTCAGTTAAAAGTATAATAAAGCTGCTTCTTGAAGAAGAGGCAATGGCTTCTATGCAATGACAGACGTCATCTGTTTTCTGTATCATGTTAAAAAGTGCAGTTTGCTTCATTCCTTGGAGGATAGAGAGGGCCACTTTATACTTTTCTTCCAGATTATAAGTCACTTGGGATCTTAAAGCGGCAATTCCCCAACACATCATTAATTGGGCTGACAGCAACTGCAACAAATCATGTGCTGAAGGATGCTCAGAAAATACTGTGTGTCGACAAGTGTTTGACATTCACGGCTTCTTTTAATCGGCCAAATCTTTTTTATGAGGTAACTTTTATATCAGCATCTTATTTTTGTGATGGATGGCAGCAGAAAGATACTGTTTCACTATGTTTACTTAGGCGTTAACTATGTGCAAAACTATTTAAAACCAGGAGGTAATTACATGTATACTTATTCTTCCATATATCTTGTATACAGGAAATTTGTGATCTCTTGATTTTATATGTATATGGTGTAATTTAATTCTGTTAAGTAGAAGACATTCTCATGTTAAATTTACATTCATTCTTTCTTGTTCAAGGACAGAAAGAAATGCATTGATATCAGGGCTCCTAATAACATGACCATCAGTCATGACTAGGTAGAGCTATACTTACTGCTACTGCACATGAGTAGCCACTCACTACACGTTAGGTGATCCACGGGTCACGTGGTCACACAGAGGACACATAAAACCTATGTGTGTGGGAGACTGTACCACCTGGATTTGTGTGATTATAGGCTCAATGTGTCACATGATGAAATCACCTAAAAGCAAGATTCTCAAGACTTATCACTGATTACTGAGCAATGTGAACTGCTCTCAGTTAAGATTGCATTCAGTGCATGGCTTTGAGAGTTAAGAAGCCTAACAACATTTTTATAAAAGCAGCGTTAGGAAAAAGGTCTCTATATTATTAAATATCCATGGTTTCTGAGCCTCCTTAACTCTGGGAAATTAAAAAATGCAAGTCAAGAAAAGAGTTGGGGGGCTGCTGGAGTGAGGCAGATATGAGATGAGAAAGTAGAAAAAACAGTGCTCATGAAGGAATGGTACCTGGGAGTTCTAAGTAAATTACTGCTTGGATGGTACTCGATTTACTTTTTAACAAGGTAGCTTCTTTTTAGGTTCGGCAGAAGCTCTCAAACACTGAAGATTTTATTGAGGATATCGTGAAGCTCATCAATGGGAGATACAAAGGGCAATCAGGTAACATTAAAAAAAAGCCACCTTTGAAGACTGAGCTTTAAAAAATATGACTCTGACACAATACACTGATAAACCATTAGCACCAAAGACCACCAGTGCATGGTGGGAAATACAAAATGTGAGGACATCAATTAGCTTTGTGATCTGAGAAACTAGTGTGCTCTTTGCTAATAGCAGGGACTGTGGGAGTCATAAGATGGTCTGATTTCTTTTTGCTTAATAACTTTATTTAGGGTATCTCCTGACTAAATGTAAGCTATCAAGAGCACATGCTTAGTAATTATCCTCTGCAAGATAGAAGGTTAAGCACTGAGATTCTAAAGGGATATGAAAGTCACAGTTAAGGACATATTAAAGAAACTAGTACATATGAATAGGGTAAGCGTGCAGGCATGGATGCATGTGTGCGTGCACACACACACCCCCAGGATTAATGAACAGGCAAGTGTTATTAAAGTGATATTTGTATAAAAGTAGCATTTCAGAATTGTTATATAAATTTTCAGGAGGTATTAATGGGTGCTCTTGTTGAAAGGTGTTCCAGGATCAGTTAGTTTGAGAAAGACTACAGCTGTTGATCCTGTTAGACTCATAGTGTTCTATCAGTGAGTTAGAGGAGCTGAGTAGCCTTGCGCTGGAGAGGTCTGTCTGACTTTGCTCAATGCATGGTCCCCAGCCTCATATGCACAGCATGTTTGCTAACATCTTACAGAGCAGCGGGACATCCTTTTGAGAAAGGTCATGTTGTAGGAGGTAAAGTTGGAGAGAGAGAAGAGGTATGGGAGCCAAAATTAGTATCTTAGCTCATTTCTGTCAAGTCAGCTGGTGACCAAATAAAGAGGAGTCAAGAGACATTCAACACCTTGGAATTTTTTTTTTTTAAATTGCTCTTCCTGTACGTTGCATTGATCTTGAGTGCATTTGTTGAAAATTACCTTCAAGCTATACTACAAATACCTAACATTTGACTTTATTTTACAACAGGGATTATATACTGTTTTTCTCAGAAAGACTCTGAGCAAGTTACAATTAGTTTACAGAAACTGGGAATTCATGCAGGTGCGTACCATGCCAACATGGAACCAGAAGACAAGACCAAGGTTCATAGAAAATGGTCTGCCAATGAAATTCAGGTTATGTTTATTTCTCCCATAGTTCATAGTTCACCTTTAAAGGTATTTTAACTTTACTTAATGTGTAAAATGTTAAATGTTTTAGGTAGTAGTGGCAACTGTTGCATTTGGTATGGGAATTGATAAGCCGGATGTGAGATTTGTGATTCATCATTCAATGAGTAAATCTATGGAAAATTATTACCAAGAGAGTGGACGTGCAGGTGTGTATTTTTAAAAAAGCCTTCTCTGAGAAAACTTACTATAAATAATGTTTAATGATTTCATATTTTCAATCTTGGGTTTTTTTTTTTTTTTGCAATTACATATTTATTTGCCTATACAGAAATTTTGTTTTGGAGTGCTTCAAGTTGTGCTCCAAGAGCTTAATAGCCATTTTTGCTACCTGAATTTTTAATTAGGTTTGAAATATGTAACTGAAGTAATTGGATTACTTATGGACTTTTTGAAACCTAATTAAAGTTCAAGATTGCTAAATCTTCTCTAGTCTTTTGTAACAGATGTCCTCAAATTTTAAAAAAAAAATCATAATATTTGTCTGGAATGTTTAGATGTGATATAGTTAGATTATGAAGCACTGCCAGCTAATTGTACATTTATTATTGTTGCATGTTTTGAAATTTTAAAATAACAAAATGCAGTCTCAAATGTTTCATGCTACAGGTCGAGATGACATGAAAGCAGACTGTATTTTGTATTATGGCTTTGGTGATATATTCAGAATAAGCTCAATGGTGGTGATGGAAAATGTAGGACAGCAGAAGCTTTATGAGATGGTGTCATACTGTCAGAACATAAGCAGGTAAGCCATATAGCTTTGTGTAACTCTATCAAAGATGAGCTCAGTATGACAGTTAGAATGCTGTTACTTGCAGTTCTTACTGAAGTGAGGGCATACATTGTAGAAAACAAAGTGCTAACCTATACAGAGAGTGGCAACCAGAACACAAGCTTGTAGGATCTGCCTTAATCCAAGACAAACTTTTTTTTAAAATCACTAGTATATGGTTACATGTTTTAATAGTTTGGAAACACTAAATAAACACTATTATTAGAGACACTTTCAATAACGCACTATCCTGATGGGTTGATAAAGTCTTCAAAAGCCCGGTCAAGCATCTCCCCTAAGAAACACATGTTTATTTTTTAGGATGGCTTTAGTTAGAACATGCAGCTCCCTGGTGACTTCTTGGCTTAGCCTCACTTATATTGTTGCCTATCACAGTAAAAGGGTTCTAAATGTTGAAATGAGAACAGTAACTGAACAGAGATAAAAAATGGTGTTGCATTCTGACAGGTGCTACACTAATCTACCTAAAGTGAGAAATGAAAGTTTCCTTAGCTGTCCAGTAGATACCCATGAAGCACAACTTGGACTTTAGTTTTAGTACCACTTGCATCAACAAAGTTCTCAGTTATTTTAAGAAGTCCTGCACTTCTTAAAAGCACTATTTATCAAATACCTATGGAAAAATTCTATGTGGTGATTAGAATAAAGACTGCTCAGAGATGGGCTAGTCAGCCAACTTTAAAATGGAGAGATACTGGATTATTTGGGTGGACTTAATAAAATGACCAGTTTCCTAAAGAGTGGCAGATGGGGAGACCAGAATATAGAGACTCAGCCATTGATACTGTCTTCGCAATGAGGAAAGGGGCCATCAGTGAAGGCATGTGGCCTCTAGAAGTTGGGAAGGACAAAGCAGATTCTCCTCTAGAACCTCCAGAAGAAATCTAGTCCTGCTGACAACTTTGATGTTAAAGAAAAATGTGTGCTATTTTAAGCCATTAAGTTTGTGGTAATGGAGATTGATAAAATAAACCCTATGTTTTCAAATAGGGATTCTTAAAACTTTATCAGTTCATTTAATAATTTATATTTCTAATACATTTGCAGCTGTCGGCGTGCATTGATAGCTCAGAATTTTGATGAAGTTTGGAACTCAGCAGCATGTAACAAAATGTGTGATAACTGCTGCAAAGACATCTGTGAGTTTTTTTTTGTACCATTACAGGCTGATACATACAGCTAGCACTATAGGAGGACATGCTGGACCCCCAAATAAATTAAAAATATTATACAAGATGTGAATTGGATTCCAAAGTAACACCAGAATGTGGAAACGAAGGCAGAAAAGGCCCTTCTTTAGAACAGGAATTCTTGACCAGGGCCACTAAAGTTCTTACCACAACTGTGTGGGATCTCCCCGAATGCTTGTTAGGTTCCTTGAAATATCCATGCTCTCCCACTGAGTGTGTTGGACCCTGCAGTGGAAGTTGGATCCTGCCTCAGGTGATGGGGTTCTGGACGCTGGTGCAGACTGTGGCCACCAAGACACAGGAACCCATGGGTTTGAAAAGGAATGAATAAATACAAATTTCTATTTTATGTTAAATATATTTTGGGTCTTTGCTTAGAAGTTTGGTGATGTTTCTGTGACCAGAAATAAGCCATAGGAGCTCAACTCTTGTTTATATCTATTGGCCCATGATCTGACTAGTTTTTGATGTGTCGTTTCTGCTTTGCTTAAAGTTGCAGTTTCCAAGAACCTAACTACAGTGTTAGGTGAGGACTTATAAGGAAAATTTTGTTGCTTTACTGAATGCAAATGCAATTTTTAGAAATGCATGGAAGATTATAAATTGCTCTGAATTAGAACTGCTATTTATATGAAAAAAGATTAACCTCGTGATAATCTCAGACCTTAGTTGAAAATTGAAACTTATGGCAAAGGAGATTAAAGTAAATCATTCTAATCCAGGCAATTGCTCCTCAACAGTAACTTGGCAGATTTGATGCCAGACTTGATCCCCTGTTTGTGTGCTGTATCAGAAGAGTTGGGCTAGCCAGTCCCTAATGCAAAACTTCCTGAATTTTGTTGAGTGGGTGGATGTGAGCAGACTTAACCTGCAAGAGAAACCAGTTTGGGTTTACTAGACTGTATTTGGTGACTATGAAGTCTGATACATAGATCAGAGTGTTAGTCTCTTGAAATGGGGCATTTCTATCCGGATAGTCTTGTCTGTAAATTAGAGCATCTAGGGAACCATACGAGTGCTTGTGAGCACAAATCAGGGCAGTCTCAAGAAGAGACTGGCTCTCTTGGAAGTGCACCTGAAAACCTGCCAGTGTCACATCTGGTTCCAGCAGACACTGGTTCCATGAGTTACCAAAGGCCTTCCGATCCCCAGGTTTTCTTTATGTTGATACGAGTCCCAGAAACTTGAGGAAGAACTTATCTTGATGGTGAACACATTAACCACATCAGTGTTTAGGGTGGCTTATGATGATGGCTAGGTTTAAACCAGTGAGGCTTGCCTTGGTCAATTTCTCAAGCCAACTGTCTGTAACTATGTTTCCCTTCTTGACAGCATTTGAAAAAAAGAATATAACAGAATACTGCAGAGACCTAATCAAGATCCTGAAGCAGGCAGAGGAACTGAATGAAAGACTCACCCCACTGAAACTGATAGATTCCTGGATGGGGAAAGGGGTGGCAAAACTACGAGTAGCAGACGTGGCTCCTCCCACACTTCCTCGTGAAGACCTGGAGAAAATTATTGCACACATTCTTCTACAGCAGTATCTTAAGTATAAACAAACCCCTTTTGGGCTTTTCTTGTTGTTTTAACAATGGCTTATCTACCTTTTTCTTTCAACTGCAACAGAATAATAGTAAGAAAACTAACAGTACTTTCAGTAAAGATAGTTGCATTCTTATGGCATAAGCTTCATATAGCAGTGCTACCTAGTATCACTACTTAAGTAATTATAGTACCTGCATTTTTCAACAGTTAATGTTTTTTCCTATAATGCTTTAATCTTAAAACCTTTCTGATAGTCTTTATCTTTTTCAGAGAAGACTACAGCTTTACAGCTTATGCTACCATTTCCTATTTGAAAATAGGACCTAAAGCTCATCTTCTGAACAGTAAGACACATGTTATTAACATGCAGTTGAAGAAGCCTAGGCAGAGCTGTGTCCAGGTAACTCATTACTGACCAAATTAAAAAGTGTAGATGAAAACCGGGGAGTACTTTCCTTTATAGTACTCAGTGTCCTAGGTTCGTTGAACATGAGTTTAGACAGTTATCTGTAGTTTCTGGGTATGGAATTAGACTAATCTGACACACATGACTGTGAAGATGATTTTCATGTCTAATTTTGTGACACAATTCACCCTTGTGATCACTCTTGATGGAGAAATCTGCTTTATATATACTGCAAGTTGGCACAGCATGTCGTCAGCTGTTATGATTAAGGACATGTTGCTATCAGGTCAGAATGGGGCAGAAGCCTCCAACAAGCCAAAGGAAAAAAGCAGCACTTTCAAAATGCGCTTCTGCCACCCAGATTCGTATCTGTGCATAGCAGTTGCCAATCAAATGCAATTTAAACAACAGGGTTTTACTAACAAGGAAAATAAACAGGAAAACAGAAAGTCAAAACAAAAAGTCCTTAATAAGCCACAGGTGGCCGGTTATTTTACCCCAGTCACCATTTTCAGTCCAAAAGGTCCTCTAAGATGGTGTCCCTTTGCCCCTCCAAACCTGAGGCAGGCACTCTGCAAAGTCCAGTCTTTCTTTTTCGTCTTTGCTTCTCTCTTCAGCGTTCTGAGCTGCTCAGCTTCTCCAAGTTTCTTCAGACTTTTCCAACAAATACTGGTATAAAATTGGCTTCACAGATCCCTCATTTTCCCAGATACCAGCTTTCCAGCATGCTTCCATGCCACCTTGCTGCAGCTCCATGCACTTCCTTTACCAGGCCAACCTTTGTCAGCATCTGACTAAATTCACCAGGCCTGTCCCAAGCAGCCCCTGGTCACCCCCGGCCTGCCATTTTGGCATCCAACTCCACACCAGCTACTCTTCTGCTGGTCACTCTCCCACCATATCCTTGCCACCACCAGCTCTCTCTTCCAGAGGGCTTCACCCAGCCTGGCCACTCAGGCTGCTCCTTACTGGTCCACCATTCTCATCTCTCTCCGCTCTCTCTTTGGCTTGGTTTTTTATGCGCCCTTTTGTGCTTCTCATTTCTTTCATGGGTCTTTCAGACCCCACCCACCAGGGTAGTATGGCACCCAATACAATTTTCAAATATGTCACTACCAGAGGCAGAGGCCCCAGCTGCAGAACCAGCCAAGTCAGCCCATATCAATGTCACTTGGTTTTTAGGGTTACTCTGACAGCACAGCCCTTCTTATTTAAGATGGGCTCAAATTTAAGTAGAAACTGAAGGATAAAAAGCAAACCATTGAACACTTACACAGTGACTACTGAGATTAAATGGAACAGCTGAATTTTTAACAGTGCTTACTTTATTATTTTGTAGAATGAATCTTCTCAACCTCATCGTCCTGATGGAGCATATAGAAAAAAAGAAGAAAATCCAGGTAACCTCCAAAAGGGTACGAATATGCTTCAATCTGATTCTAAGAAAACAGGGGCCAAGAAGAGAAAACTTGATGGATGACATAATTTTCATGTAATTCAATATTTTATATTTGCGGGGCTGTATTTTTGAACTTCCCTCTGAGGTATTGAACATTTGAGATCATGAATTACATATTTTGTAAAATGAGGGATTCTGTCTTATGCAAATTTCTTTAAATGTAGAAATCTGAACGTTCTCTGTGACTTACCTGGCCCATTCACCCCCAGGGGAGAGTGGAGAGGTAGGCACCCTGCTCATCCACCTGGACCTAGCGGGAGAGTGCCCGGGCATGAAGTCTCAGCCTCTGGGCTGAACCTGATTGTAGTGGGCACAGCTAGAGCCCTGACTCTGGGCAGCTCAGCAAGGAGCCCCAGGGGTGGCTCTGACTGGAGTGGGGCAGGCTATGGGAAGTGGGAAGGAGTCGCTCAGCTGCCCAACCCCAGTCAAAGCCGGTGGACCTTGCACACTCAACCCAGGTGCCTGAGACTGGATTTCCTACCTTAGGCTGCAGTCTGCAGTGCATATTTTCTGAGAGGGGGGCCAGTGGCTGGACACTAACTGCCCAGCATGGTGGCCACAACCCTAGCCCCCTTTGGTCTTCTTCCTGGTGTGTGGGTCCTCCACAGGCCCCTGTGCTGCAGGACTCCTGTTCCCATGGGTACCCCTGGTTGTGCCCTCCCTTTTCCTCCCCCCACCACCATTGAAGCTTCTTGAAATGCACAGTGGCCACTTGGCTTCTTGCTGCCTCAGGAACTACTACCTCAGGAACTTTCTGCTGCTCTGACCCGGGACTGGCTCTGGAGGAAGGAGGCGCAGCTTTATTCCCTAGAGCACCCCTGGACCCACTCAGCTCAGAGGCTGTGTTTTCAGAGCTGTTCAGCACAGTTTTAAATTTACCTCAGGTATTTTCAGCCAGGTCAGAATCACAAGACCTTGGGGGAGATCCCTGGGACCTCAGTCCCCCCAGCCCCAGGGCGGGACCCCAGGCCTCTGGTGAGGCATGGCCGCTGTGTCCACGTAGACCACGCGCCAGCTGCAGGATCTGTGGACGCCAACATTTCCCACACATTTGCCACCACACTGTCCGGCATTCCAGGCCCTGCTGCGGGCCAATTGGGCCCGGGTTTGTGCAGCCACTGAGCTTTTAGGCATGAAGGTCAGTCCAGAAAGGGATCTCTCTTCAGTGAGAAAATTCTCCCACAGACCTGTATCCAAGGCCCCATGGTACCTGGGTCCTCTACATCAACACCGCCTAAGAAAACACTATAGCTGAACAGTGGTTGCAGTGAGTGGAAACGACGACCACAGACAAGGACTCTGGGGCCATCCAGCTCAGAGCGCAGAGGCCCAGGGGCGAGATGGGTCCTGGTTCCAGGGACTTTGGCCACCTCAGGGAGGCCCTGGGTCTGCTGTCCCAGGGGATCCCATATCCTAGTTGGTGATACGTTGTTGTGCCCCCACTCGCCATCCTGCTTGATCCTCACGTACCTCCTGGCACACAGTAGACCTTCAGGTGATTTAAAAACATGTCAGACTTGTGGTTTACTGACTCAGCATCCAAGGATCAGTTGTCGTTAGGTAAACTGCAGATCAGCTGTGAGATGGTCTCCTGCTGCCTGTCTTGGAGGAAGTGCAGAAAGACAGGCACCCAGCTCCGCTCCCTAAGTGCACCTGAGGGATCTGCTTCTTGCTGTTCGCCTATACTTGGTGGCAAACTTTGGGTGATGGTCTCCCTTCAAATCTGTCACACCTGTAGCACCTGTTGCATGGCCCTCAGCAATTTGCAGAGGCCATGGCTTGAAGAGGCCATGGCTGCAGTCACTGGGGTCTGGACACTGGGCCAGGCAGCATGACTATAGTCGTAGGAGCTCTGCCCCTCTGCTCCCAGGTGCTGGCCAGGCTGGGCCACTCACTGTGATGGACCCTGGAACACCTGGAACCCTAATGAGGAACCAGGATGGAGGAAGCACAGAGAGAGCTGGCGTGCACCTTTCTGGCCTTCTGAAGTGATGGGAAGTGGGAAGTGATGTTCCTCCCTTTCCTTTCTATGATACAAGCTAACTACCCTGTCTTCTTCCAAAATGTCCCCCCAAAGTTAAATTCCTTCAGTATTTTGTAAGGTCCCAACTTCTAAAAACCATAAGGGCTTCTGAAGGTCTGTTGCCATCTCCCCTTTGGACCAAGGTCACATGGTGTTTTCAGAGGCTCTTTGTCTAATCCCCTTTTGTCCAACTACCATTTTCCCAACAGAGCTAGAGCAGCAAGTAGAGGGTAAGCGTTTGACTTTGCCATTATCACTGACGGTATTACAAGTTGCAGCTATAAATCTGGAATCCCCTGTGAAATAAATACCATCAGCTGTCAGATCCTTTCTGAAGTCACAAAGAATCAGGAAGAGCATTCCTGGATTTTTCTTGGGGACAAAATTGCCACTGTAGACACCGGTCTCCCCTCAGTGTTCCAGTGAGTGTTGTCTGTAATTCCAACTCTGAGCACAGCTGAAGTTTTCTGGAGTTTCCATTCACAGGTGGATTCTTCTGTCTGACAATTAGAAATACACTGAACATTATTTCCAAGTGTGGTACTGATGCCCAGGGAGCCCTGGTGGCTCTGAGGTCCTGACAGCAAGAAATGGGTAGGACAGGTAGGCCAGGGCCGGTGGACTTGAGCCCAAGGAACTGACTTAGTGGTCTCTTACTGACCATGGGAGAGTTTTCCCCAATGTTAGAAAATTGTCTCTGTGTCTCTAAGCAAAAGAAAGCTGTTTGGAGAAAGAAGGCTCATTTCTTTGTACTCAAATCTTAGTTGCTATGAAGTTACCAGGCACCCCATGAGAACCACAGAAGAAGGGGCAGCCTGACTTGTAGTTGGGTGGCACCAGCCTCACCGTGAAAGGGTTCTGGCACTAGTTATGAGACATACGGACCTTGAAGAGATGCTGAGGGATGAAACCCACAGGAGCAGACACTGCCCAACATCTTTTTGTGTGTAATGGAAAACAGGCCAACTAGGACGAGCCGTTTCCAGGGGTTGAGTCGCTGTCAGCCAGCACAGGGTCTCTAGTGTGGGGAAATATTTTGGAAATGGGCCACACGATGACTGTGAAACAGACTGCATGTCGAACACTGAAAATTGTTAAAATGGCAAGCTTAATAATACATATACCTTATCATAGTATTTAAAGAAGCAAATTCTATTATCCTTCACTAAGTAATGCATTTAAAATAATTTTATTTTATTTTATTTTTTAAAATATTATTTTGTTCTTTAGATCACAACCTCGGTAAGTGGTTTTTGGGATACCTCCCTCTCCCTCCTCCCTCTGGTGTCCCTTCTGTTCTCTCAAATCCCACTCTTTGTTGTTTACTAGTCTGTGTTGAGTCCATTAGTCTCTTTCTTTCCTGTGGCACTGTTCTTTCGTATTGTTGGAACCAGGCGAACCTTGTTGATAGGTTTTCAGTCTTCAGTTTGCATTGGGTGGCCAGTCTGTATTTATTTGTGATCTGTCCATGTTTTCTTGCTGCAGGCCGTCTTCTCCAATCCCATCTCCACTGCTTTGCTGCTTTACCTTACAGCTCTGGTGTCAGATTTAGGTCTCACGCCTAGCCGCTATCAGTGAAGAAGTTTCTTTATGGATACAGGCACCTGTGAATGGCCTCTGTAGATCATCTCCTCTGCCTCAGTTTGCAGTTTTGATGTGGGACCAATTACCCCATCTTTAGTCTTCTCCTAGAAGGCATTGCTTCTAGGAGGGCATTGCTCTCCTAGAAGGCATCTTTGAAATGCGGTCCTGGGTTTTCCCGGCCAGGTGAACACATAGGTACGCATCATGACTTCGTGTCTCTACAGTTGTTTCTCTTGTCTTGCATGCACTGGTTCTCTTGGTTGTCCAGCTCAGGTTTATGGGCTGGATTTTTGCATGATCCCTCACCCGTTCCATGATGGGGTTTGTGTTGCGCAATGTTCTTGCTCCTCTTGAAGTTTAGCTGGAGTGAGAGTGAAATGGAAAGGGCTCCTTCCCCTCCCCTTCCCCCCTACCTCCTGGGCATTCACCCAGCTTAGAGGACTTACCCAGGATCCTTCACCCCTTTTGCTTCCCTCTGGCAAGGGAGCTCCGATGGCTAGGGACCTAGGCGCGCAGGCAGCCCTCAGTCATTTAAAGTAATTTTAAAGAGTGAATAAGACCCGTTCTCACTGGTTTGAAATGACTTGAGCCTTTCCTAACTGGTTCAAACTAATTTTCATTGAATAAAGCTGAAACCAGTTCTGATCAGCTCAAGCTCGTTTGAACTTGTTCTAGCCAGTTGAAACCATTTGGGTTCAGTCAGCTCCAACTGACACTGGATGGCTCAAATCACTTCAGATATCAGGTTTTCGAGCCTGAATTACCCTGGTACTCAGTGAGCATCACAGAGACAGGGTCAGTGGTGGTCGGAGATCGCAGGGAAGATGGGGGTCTGCGGAGGATGGACAGTGGGGGGAACCTGTGGGTGGGGGTCAAGGATGGGTGATGGTGTGGGAGGGTGACGGGTGGGCGATGGTGCCAGGATATTGTGGTGGTGGGGGGCAATGATATGGATGGAGGCGGGGGGGGGGGCGAGGCCCGCGAGGAAGGAGGCGCCAGTGCTTAGGTCAGCACGTGAAGGTCTGCGCTCCTGTTCCCTGTGGCAAAAATGCTCACAGCAGCCAACCTCCAGCTGTGGTGCCAGGTGGTGCAGGTCAGCTGGGACTCGTTCTGGAGGGCAGGGACAAGTCCTTTGCCAGGGCCCTCCCTCTGAGGTCTCAGGCCTCAGGGGGTTTGTGCAAGTATCCTGAGGTTGGGATGCTGAGGGACCAAATCAGACAGGTCTGCTGCTTTAAGGCAGAAGGAAGGCATCTACACTGCAGACAAGCTTGGGGAGCTTTCAGGAGGCAGAGGGTGGCTATTTCCAGAGAGGAGGAGGCAGGTAGAGAACACAGCTCCTTGCCCTCTCTCTGAGTGCTTCCCTGCTCTTGCTCTACCCTGCCCCCCTCCACCTGCTGACTCTGCTCTGCCACACCCAGATGCTCACCCCGCCCCTGGCCTGCCCCCCCCCC